>JANZLH020000363.1:56507-76392 GCA_026770325.2 Erythroxylum fimbriatum
ATCGACTATTCTTCTGTGTTCATCTTCTTGACACTTTTTGTATGTGAAGAAATCAGAAATTTTTATTGATGCTGGTGCCGTCTTCTTTGTTTATCGATGGACGTGCGCTTATTATGTGTTATATGTTTCATGGCAACTATGCATATTTTATTATAAGGGTAATTTTGGAAAAAAAATTATTGCAAGTCATTCCATTCCATTCATTTTTAGTATCACTTTCAAACAATGGTCAAAGGAGTCCCTCTCTTATTTCATTTAAACTTCCAAACAATGGAGTGACCCATTTCATTCCATTCCATTCCGTTCTATTAATTGTCATTCTATTCCATTCCATCCTAAACTCGCAAACATACCCCTAAGGACTCCATGAAACAGATCATCTCCACTATGCTTGGTTTGCTTCCGTCTGATCAGTTCTCCGTCACGATTAGGGTTTTGAAACACCCACTTGATCGCCTTCTCGTATCCACCATCATTACTGCTTAAATTTGTTATTTTTTATGAGAAAAGGTTAAAAGTTTTGTTCTTTTATTGGTTTAATTCAATTGTTGACTTAGTGGGGTTTGGTCTGTTATGCCTCTCGTGTAGGTATACGATGGAATACAGAGTATAGTATATCGTTGAAGAGGAGCTTGGATATATCAATGGAGGACTTGAAGAAATTGAATTCTTCTATAGAGGAGAAGGGTTGCGGAGTGTGGAGAGTGGAGCGATGAGGGTGAGAGTGGAAGAGGTCGTGATCATGGTGGTTGTCAAACGACATCATTTTAATAACATTTGTTAATTGCAGTAACGTGTATGATTAATAAGGGTCTCTGTACACATGACACTACTGTATCGGCAAAGACAACGGTCTCATTAATGTCAGGTTAAAATTTAAAAATTTAAAAAATCAAACATTTTATTGCTATTTTTTAAAAATCGATATATAATTAAAAACTTAACAAAATTTTGAATTTTTTTATAATTAACCATATTTTTAATATTGTTTAATTTGTGTTGTGTGAAAAAGAAAAGATGGTGCTGTAAAGATTTTAATGATCTATATGATATGCCACAAAATATAAAATTTGAAATTAAGAGTAAAGAAAATGAATAATTAATTCTAAAGTATCTAATTTTTAGAATTTTTTTAATTCAGTAGTTACATTTTTAATTTTTAATTGAATGGCTAAACTTTTAAAACTTTAATAATTCAATTCAGAACGGCAGAATTCCTAGCCGTTGCGACCTCTTGTTGGGAAGTGAGACTTTTAATGCACAAGTGGTAGCAGACTCATCAGGAAACATGACTCAATGTTGACGCAGGAAACTATGCTGAATTTAGGTTCTCCTGACCATAGACAAATGTTCATTAAACTGTCAGGAATGTGATTAAACTGGAAATACCAGATATGAGGTCCTGATGGAATTGGAAAATGACTGCATAATTGTCAATTTCTGCAACAATTGAGAGTTGCTTCCTGTTTCTGTAGCAAACTATCTTAGATTAACATGTCAGATTCATGTCTTCCAGGGCTTCAATCGTCCGGATTTCTGCAGACTGCAAAAATCCAGGAGAATGCACCTATCTTCTCGTCTTCTGCCAAATCATAGTTTCTCTTGAATTGGTAAGAATCTCAGGAAAGAGAAACTCTTTCATGTTCTGCTACAATCAGAGCTCTGTGATACTGTATGTGTTCAGGTTCTCTACATCAACAGCAAAACTTATGGAGCCTAATGGTCACCCGTCCAGGAACCTTTTGATGACTTTAAGAAAGGGAAAAACGAGAGGCCTGCCTATATACAAAAAGCTAATGACTAAACAGTTTGGCATCTGACTACTCCAAAACTCGCTTTGGCCAGAGCTGTTTCCACCTGGAGATCTCTTCCTCCCCATAAAGCTTTCTGATTCCTCCGTAGAAGCCATCGGCTTCGTTTCCTTCTTCCCGATGACCCTTCCGATTTATTATGGTTCGTCTCCATTGAGAACCAGGGCTGTATTGATTGAACTCCAAGATCACCACATCTGTTGGCAAAACTTTTCAAATTAGACACTTCAAAAGGTACAGTAGCATCAAAAGTTCCTGTCTGTCTGGATAGCTCTGGGAATGGTGTTACTTACTTAGGACTGACATATACAAAGGGGTGCAGTTTTTTTCCCGGATCTTCTTTATTGTAATTTTAATTGTATATAAACGAAAAATGTTATGGACAGAATCAAATATGCAGTATTTACAGACAAAAGTGTTCAGTTATTGGGGTTAGAATGCTACAACAGAAGATATTGATAGTTTAATTTGTGGCAAGTCCAAAAAAAGCTATCTAGAGATGTGATCAAGAATATGGCAACTGCTGTTCAGAGGATAAGAGAAAGACACAGAGAAAAAGCTCTACATTCCATGAATTCAGAAAAGTGTTCTCCGCCTCGTGTCTTTTTTGCTTGGCATAGAAAACTACAGAACCTATTTTATGTTCCTATCCATGCATAAAAGAGAGTAGATAAAAAGAAAAAGAAAGTAAAAAGAAAGAACAAAGAGCAGATTTGAAGAAGATGCTCTCACCACTGTCATGACAATGGCAGCTATTTGCATTCCCAGCACAAAATTCCTGATGACCAACAACCGCATACCACCAGCCTGTCGGTTTCACAGAAGGCATTAGAACAATATCCTCATGACTCCGAAATTTCACAATCTCCTTTTCTTCCTAGAGATAACACTCTGAAACTAAACTATCCAAGCCAAGATGCATGAAATGTTTTAAGATTTCCAAGCTTTTCAAATAAAACAGCGTTGGCCAGCAAGCACCAACTTGATGCTATAATGCTGAAGGGACTCTAGATACCAGGAGCTTCCAATCCAATGTGTTCAGAATTATATAGGTTTCCACAAGGTTCATGAACTCATAAGAACAGTAATCTTCTTATGGAAGAGGACTTACCATAGGGAAATTCTCTGCTCCTCCTCCATTGGATCTCAACATGATTCCCAGGTCTCAGGTCATCTAAACAGTTGGAAACATAGAGAACATCTGCAGGATTGTCAATTGGTGGAGCTCTTATCCTACCCCAGCATATGTTTTCTTCTATTGTTCGTCTCCCATATGGAGAATACCTGCAGAACAGAAGAGGACCTTTTTTTACGTGTTCCTCAGAATCTACAAGTCTGAGCATCATTTACTTCCTCCTCCTGAACTAAACTTATGTACTTAGCAATTGAACATCACAAGAAGGAAACAACTTGACATTACTTGAAAAGAAAATGCTGATAGTTTTTGAAGTTTCATATAGGATAGTTTTCGTTTCAGAAAATTATGCAGCAGGTTTCTGCAGATTCATAAATATGCAGTTAAGAAGCCTAATTAGATAAACTTCAGACCTCCTTCTTTACCTTGCAAGAAATGTATCAGTCCTAGAATCATAGCTAAGCTGTGCATCATAGGAGGAAAGCATGAACCCAACATGCCCATTCTGCCACAAGAACAGGGAAAAAAATGTTCTCTGCTTTGTTAATATCACGCATAAGAAGCAACTAGTGAAGTACATCTTAGTATAAAGGAGATCAGTGTGATTTTCTAAAAGTACCGAGGACCTAAAAATCAGGAACATAGTTCTGTTAGAAAAATTACCTCGCGATTGTAGACCTGAGCTGGGAACCAGAACTTGCCAGTTTCAAGAGAGAGATACAAAGCCATGATTGAATCGATTTGGAAGCCAGTTTTTGGCTTGGTTCTACTTTGAAAATTTGGTTTAATCCAAGGGAAAGGCCAGAAACTGCCAAGAGTTCCTAACAAACCCTTTTGACTGTTTTGATTCAAGAGACTTGTTGGCTTCTTTCTGGAAGCCATAGCCATACGCCATTGCCATTCCTTGTGAGCAACTTCACCAATCACTTTACCCCATTTCTGCTTCAAGTGTTTCTCCCAAAGATGATCACTCACACACATACCCCTTAAACTGCTACATACTTTTGCCATACTACACAACCCAGCTGGCGAGAGCCTCTCAAGAATGGTTTCCAAGGCCAAGTCGGGCAAATCCAGTAGAGAAGTCTTCACATCTTCCACTTGTTCTGGCTCTCTCGAACCAAGATTCATCTTCATCTTCTTCATTGGCATTTGGATTGGAACTTCAAAGAAGCCAATAGCAAGCCAACCTTTATGAAACATGTCCACAAGGGAACATGAAAAGTCCTCCCAAAACCAAGGTGACCACAACAAGGACAACAATCTCCACCCACCCTTAATTGGTTGGAGTTGCTTGAAAGACAATGACTTGAAGAAGAACACTAAAGAAGAGCAAAAAATCAAGTAGAAAAGCATTGGTTCAAAATTTAGTAGAAATGATAAAAAGATGAAAGGAAGAAGAAGAAGAAGAAGAAGCCAATCAATCTGATATCACTCAACAGCAAATGAAGCACATAAACAGAAGCAATGAGTAGAGGATTATATGAATTTGCTATTCTTCTCTATTGGAACCCAACCAATGGAAAGTGACAGGCTACGGCTAGACAGTTTGGCAAAACCAAGACATTTATGAAAAAGAGTGACATATGAAGACACCGAGACCGACAAGCTTTTAATGTTGGTAGTTACAATACCAAACTGAACAAGGAGCAGACACCAAGGTTGCTTCTTTAATATGGCATATGGAGCTTTTCATGGCATCTCCATACAGTGAAGAGAAACCCCAAGTTGTTCGGGGGCAGCTGGCAGTTGAAGATTGGGAGTTGTTTTTGACGGGAAAAGAAATAAGAAAAAAATTCCAAACTTTGGGAACGTTGAAATAGATTTAGATTGTGATTAAAGAGACCCACTTATCAAAAACCTATGAACTCGAGGAACACAAAGAGAAACCCCATTCAAAGTAATGGAGAATCATATGCAGCTAATGGACCACACTGTTTGGTGGAGATATGGATAATTTTAAGTGGCTGTCAACCCTCTGTCTCTCTCTCTCTCTCTCTAATCCAAAACTCCAAACTTTCTTTTTTAATTAATCTGAAACTCCATAACTTTGTGTGTAATTTGCTACTAAAAATAGATAAAAATCACTAGGTAGCTTGCAGAACCTTTGATGATTCATTTGACGAAGATTAGGATGAACTTAGAAGTGGAACATAGAAATCTCACAGAAACAACATCAAATCCTCTATTTCAGTCACCATATTCTATTAAATCTTATCTATATATTTATATGGGATTCACATAAATGTGTTAATAAGATTTAATGAAATATGATAGGAACACCATAACCAAAATAGAAGATCTGGTCTCCATAAAAACTAGAGACTAAAGAAATGAGTAATAAAAGATTAAAGTTAAAAAGGCAATACTTTTTTAAAAATATTATTGTAATAGACTGTAAGTCACATTTAATAACTTATAAAAACAAATATTATTTAGTTATTTAATCACTTATAATTAAGTGACATATTAAATCCAAACCACGATTCTTAAAAAACTTTACTTCACTACTTAAATTATTTCTTATAATATTAACAATAGATTAAGTTGAATCAGGTCCGCCTGAAATTTTGTTAATAACTTAAACTTAATTGAATTTTAAGTTAAATTAACAATTTTCAAACTTTTTTAATTTTTAAAAAAGATTTTCATATTTGTATAAGATAAATTAAATCAAACTTCTTAATTTAAAAGTCCAATTTAAAGTCTTAAATTTTTTGAAAATTTAGATCAAAATTCAACTTATAATTTTTTTATTGATAGAGTCAAGTCTGAAACAAAATGCTGTTAACATTTAAGATTATTAAAAAAATTAATTCATTACTTAGATTATTTCTTATAATATTAACAATATCATATCGATTTAAATTTTTTAAATAACTTTAATTTAATTGAATTTCTGGTTAGGTCAACGATTTTTGAACTTTTTTTTAGATTTTCAAATTTTATACAAAATTTAAGACAAATTAAGCACATCAAATCTTTTGTTCCCGTTACTCCGTCCAACTCTGTTCCATTAAATCTCATCGATATGTTTATATAGGGTCTACACAAATGTGTGGATGAGATTTAATGAAATATGATAGGAGCACAATAATCAGAACAGGAGATCTGATCCCTAAATTAAGTTAGGCGTTTCAGGACGAGAGTTCAACTTAAAATCTTAATTTTTTAAAAAAATTAATTCAAAATTTAGTCAACTCAAAATTTTCTTGTTGATTTCAAATCAAGGTGAGTCAACTCCGAACGCAAGTGCCAACTATGATCGCTTAAAGGCTGAGGTTGGTGGATAACAAATGGCACCTAGTCATCAGGCCATCATAGCACAGTTGAAGTTTGGCCTAACTGCTACCAAACCTCACCAGCTCTACACATCCACGTAAATTTCCGTGACGAGCCATCAGATTGTGATCATTAATTTAGAAAGTGATTAACAATGGATCGTTAAAAAGAAAAACAAAAGGACAGAGAGAGAGAGATTAAGACAACTCCAACTTTGTCTTGTGATTCGATTTGTATATGATCCCAATGCTCTTCCTGTCTTGTTTTTAAGACAACTCCAACTTTGTCTTGTGATTCGATTTGTATATGATGCCAGTGCTCTTCCTGTCTTGTTTCTAAGACTGCTCCAACTGTGTCTTGTGATTCGATTTGTATATGATGCCAATGCTCTTCCTGTCTTGTTTTTAAGACAACTCCAACTTTGTCTTGTGATTCGATTTGTATATGATACCAATGCTCTTCCTGTCTTTCAACTCCTCATTCTGTATTAAATTGCTAATAATCTTAGAAATTACTAAACACTCGTTATCTGGTTAAATAACAGCTAACTAATGATGGAAAAATACTCAGATTTGTAGTAATTACAATCGAAAGTCTCGTGATTATCGTAATTGATAGTAATCGCACGGCATGCGTGAAGTTAAAATTCATATTGTTAAGAAAATAATATCGTTTTAATCAATCAAATCGGAATGTTTCATGCATAATCAATTTTAAGCTCGGTTTAAAGCTCAAGATTTACGATAAATTTTATTCGTTAACTTTGAGTCAATCGAAATTGGACCTAAGCTATTTAATTACAAGAAAATTAAAAAATTACAATGTAATCATCGAAAGCATCTGGGAGGTTACTTCTTTGATGCATCTGAGTAATCAATGATGATAAACCCAACTTATAGTAGTGAAGGTGACTGTGACATAAACAATGCTCCTACAAGATTATGTATACGTATGTTTTTCCCTTTTATGGGTATATTTTGTAGTTTAGGTGAACAACGTTTTCATGTAAAATTATATGATTTTCATGTTCTTGAAACCTAAAAATCTTATGTATAATACAACTTTTTGGTGTTCATGACATGAAACCAACTTTTCAAATTTATGAAGTCGAAGAATTAGTAACTTTGAAGAAGATTTAAATCATTGACCCGTTAAATTATCATCATCATTATACCTAGTCCGAAATTTCACAATAAAGTGGAGTCTAGAAAGATCTGATAGTACATAGTCTTACCTCTACATAATAGAGAGGCTGTTTTCAATAAATAATTTATTTACCCATTAAATAATTTATTTAAAACACGCAATTCGCAAATTATTAGTATGTATGAACGGTTTATCTAACATGAACTTAAATACTAGCGACTTATACTAATTAAAAAAACACATTAAAATGATGATGATACTAATAACCTAATATTCACTTTCATGGAGTCTAACCATGGTGTTAGAAGAAAAAATCCTCGATTATTCTTAGGATCAGGTGGTTGAACTTCTGTTTATGGATGTGGTTGGTTATTAGGTGGCTCACACATGGGACCGCAAACTTATGGTGGGAGCTGTTTGATCCACCAAACTTTCTTGCTTGACCAGACTCCTACATTGACTGTCCCGAACAACAAGTAATCTAAGTGCAACTAAGATAGGAATGATCATGTATCCAATTACTTCCTTACGCCTTAAAGCGTCTAAGTTATCTGTACCGTAACAAGTTTCACCCAGTCTAATCGAGCTCAAAATCAATACATTATGATTGAATTGAACGAATTTCGATTTAGTTTTGACTCAGTCTGAACTAGTTCAACAAAACGACATTATTTTAAACTTAACTCAAACCTAATCAAGTCAAGCTCATGTCGCATATCTAAGGGGTTGGAGTCACTAGGCCATAAGTTGGTCAACGAATTCAAAGATCCTTAAATTTTTCTTGACTTCAAGATTTTATATCATGAAATGTGGATTATATTAAGGAACTAATGAGTAATTATGATACACTATAGTAACAATATTTTACCGTAATTTTAAAAATTTTACTTGACCTTAACGATCTTTTATTAAGAGATGTAGACGGAGATTATATTTATTAATCAAGTCCTTATCTAATTAATCTGAGTGGTTTGGTGGCCTATCATGAATTGCTATTGTCTTTTACAAGTTTGCTTGAAAAGAACCAAACCATTTCATATAATACCTTAGAATCTTAGCCCACGTATGAGACAAATTAAAGTGATCTAGTTCTTTTATATGGACACATTGAGATCTAGTAACCCTTAAAAGCAGAAATATATATTCTATGAACCTAATCAATAGACACAATATGAGTAAGATATACATAAAAGATTGTTCTTTGTACTTTCAAATAGTATGAACTAACTAAAATAGTGGAGGGTAGAGTTTTATCTCATAATGGAATCATTGGTCAAAGGAATATATGATTTCGGTCCTGATGCTTTGAAATATTTGATTCCATAATAAGCCACAAACTTATGGAGCAGGCCACCATGGATGAATCATATATAAGAAACAGACACTTTTTATAATGTCTAAGAACAGGTGTGATGGAATCCACAAAGAAGGGTAATAAAGAAGATAAGAGAAGAAAAGGAGGGCCAGAAATGAAGAAGAGTACTTTCTTTTCAAGGCACCTCAAAGTGGAGCTTTAGCATCATCAATCACTAGGGTTTTGGAAGTCCTTGGACAATTAATATCCATATATATAAGAGTTTATAAATTAGGTTTTGGATTTAAAGATATTGTGGGTCTAATTTTTTTAATACTGTAAATTTTATTTTTAGGTACATATTGAATAAATTGTAGAGTATATACAAATTATTATGTGATCCTAATAAACTAATAAATAAATTTTGATTTAATTAAATTTTAATTAAGCTCGAACTTAAATTAGTAAAAATTTCAATTTTTGAGTATGTCTTTAAGTCTTAAAAAATCCAACTTAAAATGAATATGATATTTTAATTTAATATCTAAGAAATCTCAAAGTTTAATACATTTAAATTTAACTTTGCTAATTTAAGTTTAATCAAATTTTAAATTAAACTAGTGTATAAAATAGTAAGAGTTGCATTTTTAATATATGTATTCCCTCCTAAATGTTTAAGGATTATTAATGTTGTTCCTCTTTATGCTTATCTACCCAACTACCTATAAATTAATCACATTTTTATATTCATTAGTAAAATTTAATTAGAAAAGTTAATTAAAAGTTGTGTGTGTGTCATCAATGTCTCCAAAAATATGGGAAGATGACTTAGAAACTATTCATAAAATCTAATGAGTGAAAATTGATTTATTAAAATAATGTTTTTTTATTAATATTTTTTGAAAAGCAATATATTATATTAGAAGCCAAAATTGGTAAAAAATTAAATGCAAAGATATCTTACATGAAAATCATGGTTTAAGTTTAACTTAATTATCAAAACGCCCCGTTTCGTAGTAATTGCATTCTATCAAGTCTCACTCATTCCCTTTAACAAAACGCTTCGTTTCTTTTACTAACAAAATTCTCATTTTTCTGTTCTTTGAAATCCTTGTTTTATAAAAATTGATAATGCTGTGTCATTTTATCCAAATTTTGATTGAGTTTTGGACCGGTCATAAGCAAAAGGCATATCACCTGAATCCAACTTAATCTATTACCAATCCTAACTAAGCCTTTGCTTTCAATATAACTAATCAAATTATGCTTTTGTTGTACACAAAATGTTAATTTTTGTATGGAATATATATTAGAAAGAGATGCATCCACTAGTGATGCCAACGTGTATGTGTGTGTGTTTATTGCCCCCACTTCAATATCTTTAGAAATAATTAGAAAGGGACAAAAAAAGAAAGTAACTTTATACTAAAAAGTTGATGAGGTGAGCCAACTCCAAAGCTACTTTTGCTCAACTCAAGTATTGTAAAGAAAGTTTCCTTTCCTTGACTATATATCCATTTCACAATAGATGCACAAATACAAGAATTTCTTATTGCAGCATGACATCTCTGCCTCTCCAAAATAGTAACATTGTCACATTTTGCATATGCTATCACTAGCATTTTGATTCGATCTTGACCTAAAGTCAATAGGCAAATGTCAAGTTAGTCAAGCAAAATGTTTGAGTTTCAAGCCTGCGAAGTCTAAATCGATCCAAAACCTAAAAATATAAAAACAAAAAAAAATTATAAACTTACAAACTTACAAACTTCAGAATTTTTAGTTAGACCTGAGCCTGATAAGTATATTAAATCACTAAGAATAAAAAGATTAAAGCGATCATATCAAATTTGTTGGAAGATCATATCATATGTTGGAATATACTAAGTGTTACTAACAAACTACTCATTTGTGTTTTTTTTTTTAATATTTGGAGATATCAAAATGTTACTCATGTAATGCCCTCCTCACATAAGCCCTGGTAGTAACATTTTGTTAGGCTTAAGAGAAGATTGTAGCAATAATTGCAAATTAGGCCTCGCCCATCTTGAATTTTCCATCAACCTTTCAGCATTTTTTTGTCCTACATGTTTGTTTTCTGTTCATAGTCTGATCTTTCCGTCCTAGAAACTTTTATTTTTATATAATATTAAGATTGATTCATTCTTCTATGTCGTGCATCATTATTTTGCATGCTACATTTACACGTAGGTCTATTGGAAACAACCTCTCTATTATATAGGGATAAGGTTGTGTACTACCAGACCTCCTCAGATTCTGTTTTACTGTTAATTTCAGACTGAGTGTGACGACGACGGCGACGACTGATTCCTTGAAGTATTGATAGATTTTGATGGACTATAGTGTTTAAGAAACAAAGTTCAGGGACTAAAATGTTACAAAGTACAAAATTCGTGGAGGAACATGAAATTATCTCATGATTTAATCCACCTAATCGTTTGATTCTCACCGCATTATGCTTTAAACAACTTTCTCGCATAGTATTCTGATTCAAAGCATTAATTTCTTAAAGGAAATCCACCACAATTGGAGCAAACGTATGATGTCAAGGTGTCAAGTATTTCGTATGGTTCCATTAGAGCATGCTAAGTCCAAAAAAGGTCTAGAACTCCGACCCTGAGTTATCAAATTGGGCTAAAAGCTTCTGGTCCGAAGCTTAATCAATTCAAACTTTTCCGAGTTAGAGGTCAATAAAAATGCTAACTCTAGATGCACACACAAGAAAAAGATCCACCAGAACAAATAGAAAATGGCAGAATAATCTCAAAGGACTTGGCGTCGGACAATTTTGTCCTTTCTTATCAAGTTGGACGATTATTAATTACATTTTTTAGTTTTTAAATAAATTATCGGTTAAGTTATGTAATTTAATCCAAATAAAGATAATAAAATGACCCAATAAATGATCTAGATTAATAGGTCAAAGTCTGTGTAAAAAATAGATCTCAATTAGTGTGAACCAGACCCATATCATCCTTGTGATGGGGAAATCCGATATGGAAGCCATATAAAAGTTAAGGTCTCCTGCAGTTGCTCATATCAATCGTAAGCATAAGGAATCTCTGATCCGTTAGGAGAGCTTATGTATTGAGAAAACTGTAGAAAGTTCTAAACTAAGTGTCGGTAAACATTTTTCATAAAAAGTCCCGGGAGATTCGTGATCGTTTGGATCTCGAAATCGCCATCGAAATCAGAGATGAAACCGAAATTAGGTACTCCGCATTACCTTCATTTTTAATCCTTGCATGTTAATCTCGAGTATGTAATAAGGTCTATACTATGTATTACACTTAACTTATTGGTTAGAATATTTTCCTTTAATTATCTAAACTAGTAATGCATGTTAGTTGACTCCAACCCTACCTTACTAAAAAAGTAAATGGCCAAGACACAATTTATTAACGCTTATTTTTGAAATTTAGGATTAGTACCTTATTTTTGAAAATTGAGTTTATTCGAATTGAGCTTATTATTAAATTTAATTTGGCCAATATACTTTATTTATAAATTAAACTTAAAATATATTTAATAGGATGTGATTTTGCAAAATTTTCACTTCAAATCAAATTAAAAATAAACATAAATTAGGCATCAAGAGAATAGGTGTGCCCACCTGCTAGCGCGTAACTCTATTCGTCATGGCAAGTTTCATTTATGGGTTAATATGCCCGATGTGTTGTTTGAGATTTATTCTCGTCGCTTTTAATCATATTACCTTTCTTAAAAAAAAAAGTAAATAGAGAAAAAATGTTCATTTACAAAATGGGATTAAAAAAAATGGGACAAGTTCGACTTGAGTTCGAGTTTTTGTATTTAGAGTTAGGCCTGACTTGAAGCCCGATTGGACCTAAAGCTTTAGGATTGTGTTAGAACTTGATTGGATTTGAGTAGCCTGAAGACTAATTAAACCCGAGTTAAGCATATTTTTTTTCATTTTTAAAAATTTAAGACGATGTTGTTTGATACTCGAAATTTAAAAAATAAAATAATTTAACTCTAGACTAAGCCTATTTTGCGAAGCTTATGTATAATTAAAAAAATTGTATAAAAATTCTCTGATATTTAAATTTTTCAAAAAATTTACTCTAATTTTATTTTTGAAAAAACTCATTCTAACATAAACTTCAATCAAATATTATTAATATAATAACTTAAATCAAAATTTGAATTTAATTTAAACAATTAAATTAATACTTCAAAATAATTATAATAATTTATTAAGCCAAGTAAAATTTGAAAATAAATATTAAAATTGAATCGTTAATTAAATTAGTTAAGTATAGGTGTGAGTGTGACAGTTCCATTTCTTAGAAAAAATTGTAAAAATCATCTTGTTCAAGAGGACTTTGTTAGGGTTTTAAGAGTTTGTTTCACTCTCACTCTACAATTTCTCTTTAAATTTCACTTTCGTGATTGGGTCTCTGGTTCCTGAGAAGTTCACCATGTGGGCTGTTCGTCGAGCTTCTAATTCTCTCAAGTAGGTCCTTTCTGTTTCTCGGCACACTGAACAAACTGTTCTCTTTCTATGCGAAATAAAGCAAGTAGTGTAGTTCTGTTCGTATGTGATTATTAAGTTTCTTAGAAATTGAAGAGAAAGGGAATGTTGGGTTTTGTTTTGATGAAAATGTACAGTCTGTTTCCTCTTTGTCTGATTTAATGATTGTTTTTTAGTTGTTACTTGTAGTTAAATGAGTGGGATTAGTAGTTTTGATTACTTGGAATGTGTGTTATGCTTTAATTAATGATAAACTGGAAGGGGTGTAATTTCTTTGGGCTTTGACACGAAATCAGATTAGGATGAATAAGTTTTGAATCGAAGGAAGCTTGGTTTTGTTGTTCTTTTGTTGTTAGCTTACTTGCCTTCTCTTGGCATTTGATAAAGGAAAGAAAAGAAATTGGGGAAAGTTGGAACTGGGACAAAAATGGGAGTCAGAAAAAATGAGAAAGCAAAATGTGTTTAGGCTTTATGACTGTTGACTCGTGAAAGGAAGGAATAGATTTGCAGGCTTAATTGTGTCATCACTCCTACAGCCAGCAAACTAAACCTTTTTTTCTCTTTTATTTCCTTTTCTTTTTCCTTTATGGCCATATTCTTTCTTGGGAAATGCTTGAACTTCATATATTACTAATTCAAAAACGCATTCCAATTTTTGGGTGCAATTGAGCTTTTCTGTAAGGAAAGCATACAATCTCAGGGATTAATTTAGCCTTCTCTTCTCAATTTCTAGAATGTGTTTAGGTTTAGGGTTTTAGGATTTTATAATTTAAGGTTGGGGTGAAGCTATCTTCCTTGGAATTGTTGAATTTGAAGCTTCTTTTTTGTTTTCAGGTTCCAGCGATTAAGGGTAGGGACTTCAAGTCTCGGTGGCTCTAAATCACAAGTAACAACTAGTTACTTTGAGGGGTTGACAATTTTCGTTTCTTCTCCTGAATCTGAAAGATGCATATTTTACAACTCTTCAAATGTTTTCTCCAAGTTATCCATGGGAACCCGCAATTTATCTTCTCAAGCCGGTGCTAAAAGCAGTAAATCAGATGACGACTTGGAGGATGGATTATCTGAACTTGAAACAATTAGCAGCAATACAACTGAGGATACAACAGTAGGAAGTGATGATGAGTTACTTTCTGAGCCTGATATTTTGGATGACAACCATGAAGAGGATAATATTGGAGAACCTTCACAAACTGCTTTTGAATTATCAGATGCTGAAACGGATCTGAGTGAAAAGAAACCAGAGAATAAATGGCCTTCAGAACTGTTCAAGGCTATAGTTAAATCTCCAAATTCTCTGTATGATGTTCTTAATAAGTGGGCGGAAGAAGGAAAGGATTTAAGCCGTACAGAGATCACAACTGCTATGCTGAATCTTCGCAAACGTCGTATGTATCTTAAGGCCCTACAGGTACTGTTTTGATATTATAGTTTGATCCAACTTTATCTTAGTTCTGGTGATACAGAGGCAATACATGGAAATTGTTATGACATGGAGGAATGTACTTGTCTTAATATTTTCTCTACTTAAGGTAGATGCTTGAATTTAGATTGATTTTAGTGCAATTAAAATAGAATTGGATGCTTATTGTGCGTACACCTGTCCATCTGATTGATGAAGATGTATACTTGTGTGGAAGCACATAATGTGTCCATCTGTGCTTAAGGCGATTTGGACTTCCATTTCTATTTGACAAGTTTTACTTGTTATCTTATACCTTTTTTCGCTCATTCTGTGATTCTTTAACCGTTACTAGTTCTGGGAGGTGTTAGTAACTGGGAGGTGTTTAAGCATTACTAGTTCTGGGAGGTGTTCTCCTTTCTCTGATTGTAGTTTGCCTAATCTCAATTCTCTAATTTTGATTTCATACACTGATCTTGGTTCTTTTGTTTGCTATTGTTTAAGAATACTCATCTAATGACTTCACCATTTTCATTGTTTAAACTCTGCAGTTTTTGTCAACTGTTTTATCATTTTTCATGTGCATGTCAGATTAGCTTAATTTTTACCCGCCCATTAGTACATCTATGGTGGTGTTCTGATGGTCAAAACATACTCTAGGTTTTTGTCATCCTTGCAACTATTATATACAAGTTTCCAATTAGTAAATATAATTAGGACTTCAGTTTTTAATTTTGGGATGTATCTCTGCCTTGTGTTTTGCAAGTTTTCGGTGGATTTTATGCCTGATGTTTTCCTCTTCTTGCTTTTGCAGCTCTCTAAATGGTTAGAGACAAATAAGCGGCTTGAATTTTGTGAAAGAGATTATGCTTCTCGCCTAGATTTGGTTGCCAAGGTAAATGGCCTCCCAAAGGCAGAGAGCTACATTCACCAGATTCCGGAGTCCTTTAGGGGGGAAGTAATCTATCGGACCTTATTGGCCAACTGTGTGAGTTCTAGTAATCTGAAGAAAGCAGAGGAAGTATTCAACAAGATGAGGGACCTTGAATTCCCTGTAACATTATTTTCTTGCACCCAGTTGCTTTTACTTTACAAGAGACTTGACAAGAAGAAAATTGCTGATGTACTGTTAGTAATGGAGAAAGAAAACATCAAGCCCACTCTCTTTACTTACAAATTGTTAATAGATGCAAAAGGGCGATCCAATGACATAACAGGGATGGATCAAGTGTTTGAGACAATGAAATCTGAAGGTTTTAAACCTGACACTAGTACTAAAGCTATTATGGCCAAACACTATTTATTTGGAGGCTTGAATGAAAAAGCTGAGGGTCTCTTAAAAGAGATTGAAGGAGGTAACTTAAAAGAGCATCGATGGGCTTGTAAGGTTTTACTTCCTCTGTACGCTTCGCTAGGGAAGGCCGATGAATTGAGGAGAGTTTGGAAGGTCTGTGAGTCAAATCCCTGGCTTGAGGAGTGTGTGGCTGCCATCGAAGCCTGGGGAAAGTTGAATAACATTGATGAGGCTGAGGCAGTTTTCGAATTGATGTCGAGTAAGTGGAAGAAGCTGTCTTCAAGACACTATGCTGCATTGTTGAGGGTATATGCAGATCACAAGAAACTAGTCAAAGGGAAAGATCTAGTTAAGCAAATGGCTGATAATGGATGCCGGATGGGCCCTTTGACATGGGATGCCCTTGTAAAGCTATATGCGGAAGTAGGGGAAGTGGAGAAGGCTGACTCTGTGTTGCATAAAGCAGTTGAGCAGAGCTCAGTTAGGCCAATGTTCAGATCTTTTATGACTGTTATGGATCAGTATGCAAAGAGAGGTGATGTACGTAATGCCGAAAAAATCTTCCATCGAATGAGGCAAGCCGATTATGTGTCTCGAATGAGGCAGTATGAGTCGTTAATACAGACGTATATAAATGCCAAGGCCCCAGCATATGGGATCAGAGACAGGATGAAAGCAGATAACATATTCCCACATAAGAGATTGGCTGCTCTACTGGCTGAGGTTGATCCATTCAGGAAGACCGCAGTGTCCGACTTACTCGACTAACAATTTCTGAGGTTCGTTCTCTGCTGATGTCACGAGACTTTTGAATGCCTTCATGTATGCATTAAGTATCCATTCTTGGCAGCTGAATCTTTCTCTCACATGCTCATATATACATATCTAAGTGTAGTTCTCTTTGCAATTTTTGTCCCAAGGACCTTACAGGTATGTTGTTTGTAGGCATTTCTAGCGGATTAATTTTATGGTCAACAAGCAAAGCCTGTTTCGTTTACAAATTTAACTCAACAAAGGATGAGAACAGAAATTTTACTTTGTGAGATTGTTTTACTATACTAATATTATGAGATTATTGAACAAATTATTAGATAACATTACAAGGCCATGAGTTAAAATTGTATCCAATTAATAGAAATTATATCCAACTTAGTAATGATTCGTGTGAAATTCTAATTCTACTCTTATGGTTAATAGACTTCTGTCCTTTTCTTTTCATTATTGTAGTATGCCTCAATTCTTGAAACACGTCCAAATGACAGAATGCAAGCAATCATATGCAGTTATTTCACATTTAAGTCCTAATTGAGAGTGCGGTAATTTTTAGAATTAAATCCACCGAAATAATTGTTGAATATGAGATTAAATTTCACCGGACCAAGGCAATTGAAAAAAGTAAAGGCTTTCAACTAAACAGATCTTTTAGGTCATGGATTATCATATCATTATCATTTCACTTAAATGGTGAGAAAATCATTCATAGTTTAAAGACTACCAATTTTCACTTAATAGTTGTCGAAGTTTGCTTCATATTAATCTTTCTTTGGCAAGACAGATCTGCTAATTAAAAGCATAACTTAAAAGGGTATCCTCTGTAATGAAATGATCTACAAGTAAATATCCTTTCTTCTTCATTTTTGAGTGAAGAGTACTAAGTAAAGAATATACCGTATCAGATTGACAATGAGATCTGTCCCGAGCTAAAAACACATGAACCATATTTCCAACTTCAATCCAACTACAACCGGGCTGCTTCTTCAATCCTTTGTCCTTCATTTTCGACCTTATTCTTGCGGCTTCTTTCCATTTGCCACTAGAAGCATATATGTTAGACAATAACAAGTAAGTCCCAGCATTCTCTGGCTCTATATTTAAAAGTTTTCGTGCAGCCAGCTTCCCTGTTTTCAGATCTCCATGAACATTACATCCAGCAAGAAGAGCACTCCAGATGGTTGAAGATGTCTTATTCCCAAGCTGTTCAATGAGATAGTAGGCCTCCTTAAGCCTCCCCGCCCTACCACAAAGATCAACCAAACATGTGTAGTGATCTTCCCTTAATTGTATGGACATGTCTCTCATAAGTTCATTAAAGTACTTTAATCCCTCCTGTAGCAATCCCGCATGGCTACATGCTGAGAGCAAAGCCACATAGCTGACATCGTTGGGTTTAATACCCAAAGACTGCATCTTTTGAAACAGTTCAACTGCCTCACTTCCACATCCATGGTGTGCATAGGCAGCCATCATGCCGTTCCAAGATACCAAATCTTTTGGACTTGTAACTACATCATCAAACATCTTCCTTGATGATTTCAATTCCCCACATTTTGAGTACATATTTATTAGAGCAGACACGATAAATGGTCTGTCCTGATAAACACTTTTACATATCATCTGATGAAATTGTTGCCCTTCACAAAGACCAGCCAAGTCACTACATGCACCCAAGATAGTGACAAAAGTTCCCTCGTTAGGCATCACTACACCATCCCTTATCATATCCACAAAAACATGCACCGCTGCTTCACTTTCCCCCTCTTGAACATAACCTGTAATCATTGTAGTCCACGAAACAACATTCTTTTCAGCCATCTCGTTGAACAATTTCCTCGCCCTGCTTATCTCCTTATTTTGAATAAACCCTGTGATCATTGTATTCCAAGATGGAAGATCCCTCTCAGGCATCTTTTCAAACAACTCAAGAGCCTCATGTAACCTCATGTTCTTCGCATACCCAGTGATCATTGCATTCCATGAAACTACATTCCGTTCTGGCATCTTCTCGAAAACCTCCCTTGCCTCGTCAACTCTCCCGTTCCCTGTCAACCCTGTGACCAAAGCCGTCCATGAGATCACGTCCCTTTCAGGCATTTCATCAAACAATCTCCTCGCTTCGTCCACCCTCCCACACTCTGCTAACGCAGTGATCACAGTATTCCACGTAACTACATTCCTCTCAGACATTCTCTCAAACAGCTCCAAAGCCTTTGTTACTTGTCGACTTCTCAGATAACCCTCAATCATCGTGTTCCAAGAAACAACATTCTTCGCCGGCATTGTCTCGAACAACCTCTCTGCCTCCAAAACTCGGTTCAGTCTCACATACCCACTAAGCATCGCAGTCCATGTGATCACATTCTTCATTGCATCAACTCTATCAAACAACCTCCTAGCTTCCCCAATCAACCCACACTTGATATACCCACTAACCATCCCCGTCCACGTAACCACATCTCTCTCAGGCATTTCATCGAACAATGCACGAGCTTCTTGAATTTTCCCTTCTCTACCCAACTTCGAGATAAGCCAATTGGATCGCGCCACGACTGAATTAGAGCTAACATCTCTAATGGGTGAAGATATTTTCCGTCCAAATGTCGAGTGGCTGAGCGAGCGAAACAGAAGCTTGAGATTGGGCAGTCCCCTGTTAAGCTTGAACATTTCAAAACCTGTTAACTGAAGATTACGCCTACACATTTCAGGCGGCTCTCTGATATGTTAAACATTTTATCATCAAGACAACCAAGTTGTCCACAGCTATATACTTACAGCTCCACTGATAAGAGTCGTTCATCGAGGAAAAGCGGAAAGTTGGACTTGAGGTGAGGGGCTGCAACTTCGTATCCATGCCTTATTTCATACGATCATTTTAGAAGTGACCCAAAACTTTATACTTCTTGATGATGTCTGGGTGCTTACTTGTTACAAGAAATCTTCACTGAAACCATTGAAGCACCCAACTTTGACACCGTTAACTTTTGCCTTGCTTTCTAACTAATCTAGGTTAGATCTTAGAGTATGTTTGGATGTGGGTAGATGAGTGGAAAGGTAAGGAATGGAATGGCCAAAATGGTTTAAACCATTGTTTGGGAGGGGATTTTAAAACATGATGGAATGGCAAAGCCATCCTTTGCCATCCAAACTTCATTATTTTGTGACCCCCCAAATTGGGGGGTCAAGGATGGAATGGCTTGGGTTTGGAAGTGAAGCCCTAATTAATGACAA
>JANZLH020000363.1:89722-104366 GCA_026770325.2 Erythroxylum fimbriatum
GTTATGTATTGAGAAGGATATGTTGGACAATATTGATCTTGATAATATTATTAATGATTTTGCATCTAGAAATGCACAGAGAAATTATTTTTCATAAATCATGATCCTCTATGTATTTGTTAGTGTTATGATCATTTAATATTTAGTTGATTATGTAAACTTATAAATTAAATCATTTATGTTTCATACAAATATGTAAACTTAAGTATATTGTCGATTTATTGGAGTCTTTTTTTTATAATTTCACCAAGGGCCTATAAAACTATAGGAACGACCCTGGAAGCATCTGGAGCCATGATCGGTGATTGAAAAAAACATGATAGGATAAAAAATGCAGTTAAGCTTGGTGCAGCTCTGGTACCACAAAGGAAATGAGAAATATTGAAAGGAATTATTATTATTGTTGTATGTTTGATACGGAGAAAGCACAGATATATATAGAGAAATGTACAACAAATTCTAGCAAACCTGTACGACAGATTCTAACAAACATGAATAACAAATTCTAGTGTTTTAGCAACTAACTTACACTACGTCTGAACATCCCTTAACAAATGATCTGATTGCTGACTTAGATCATGCACCGAGAAGTGAGAACCGGTCCATGTTAGGCACTTGATAATTCAACCTCATCTTCATTGAATGAATGAAATAGGCAAGTTTTGTGTTATTATTCCAACTTTCTTAAGTGATTAGTTGCATCCTTTTTCCCAGTAATTGGTAGTTATACCTACCTATATCAATGATGGTTTGATTTATGATGAAGTCAGAATACTCTCGGTGGTGATTTTGGTAAAAAGGAAAAAAGAAAATAAAAATAAAAATAAAAAAACAATATTTTTTAATAATTCAACTCAAAATTAAATTAAGCAACTGAAATTCAATTGAACTTCAGCAAAATCACATAGGAAAAAGGAAAGAAAGGATGAATCTTTCTGGTTTCCTTCTAAGCTGCCATTGGCATTTTCACCATTTATTGATCCCCGACAAAACCCAACTTGTTAAACAATAGATTCCTAGTCAATCACCACCACCACCGTCTAATCTCCTCCACTAGACCCCACCAATGTCACGTTTCAACAACCCAAGTCCTTAGTACTGTGTTCGTATACATCAGCCTAGCTCTCCATCAAAAAGGTTCAATCTTTACGGGTTTAGACTTTACTCTTTAGACCTCCTCCGTCCCAACTCTCTCAAACAGCAACAACATAAACAACGGCCCTAAAAAAATCTCGCTAAACGCGCGAAGATCTACGCAGCCTTACTCCTCCGTCCCAGCTATCGATTCCTATAAAGGGTAAGGATTATCTTTGCACTAGTGAGTCGAAATTATCCATTTCGTTATGTTCAAGTTATCGTTTTTATCTGAATTTCTGTTCTTGTAGGACTCGATTATTTGTGCCCATAAACTTACTTTTCTTTTTTCATTCTCTAGCTGTCTGTTTCATTTCTTCTACGATATCGATTGACTATATTGTCTGTATGATAACATCTCAACAGATTAATTATCAAACACATTATTCAAATGTACATTATCCAATCTGTTCTAATCTTTATTTAAGCTTTATACTTAGTTTAGATTGAATCAATTCAATAAATACAGCACACATTGTGCAACAATTCACACAGAAATACAATACAACGTCCTTCACATTACATGTTTTCCAGTGTATGTTTAAAATATCATTCTACACAGAAATACAATACAAAGTTCTTCACATTACTTGTTTTTCCGTGTATGTTTAAAATATCATTCTAACATACCACTTTGGTATATTTGTTTGCCAATATACCAAACCCATATACTAAACCTTCGTCTTACAAGCAGGCATGAGTTCTTCGCCCAGTACAACGGCTACTGCCAGGCTTGCGTTTCCTGCTCTTGCTCGTCTCAATTGTGGAGTAAGTGTTTGAAAGACTTGATCTTTCTGTAATTTTCTGCAAGCCTTGGGGTTCCTTTTTTCTGTTTTCCATTTCTTATCTTGTTTTTGTGGACTGGTTTAATGGAGTTGCATTTTCTTTCTTGTCATACTGTTCCACCTCTTTCTTGCCATCATGAAACGGGGTTCTCTGGTTTCGAATTTTTTATCATCGATTTGAGTCTGTCACGTTTAAAAGGATTAACTTTTGGTTGGAGCTGGATTCAGTCAGCTACAAAATCCATCCTTTAAGATTTTGGAGTAGAACCATTTATGCAGTGAGGAAAATATTGAGGAACATGATTGAAATCAAATTGAAGGAAGCCCTCTTTTATTATCGTTTCTATATTTTCTCTTTTCATTGGTTCAGATTAGCAAATTTTGTATTAAAGTTAACGTTTCTTGTTTTTGTAAGTTTTACTTATCTTGATCCTTTTTTAGCTGTCTTTTTGGGTGGATGAGGGAGCCAAAACCTTTATTTATTTTGTTTTTCCTTTTTCTTTCTTGTTTTTGGCTTTCCTTTCGATGAAGGAGCTCCAGCTTTGTATCTTAGAGTAATGTAGATTGTTTCTTTTTCTCTGCAAGTTGTAGTTAATGCCGTCCTTTCTCCTTTATTTTTTGTATTTCCGTAATGGCTTATTCAAGAAAATATGTTCTCATCCATTTTGCTTGTGCAGGATACAACTTGTGGGAGTTTCCCAACCACTCATTGGGTTAAGCAGGAACTTGATCTGAAAGGAAAGCGTTTGACTTCAGCAAATAAATTTGAATTTAATTGCTTGAAGGACAAGGATATGGATGTTAGCACTTCGGCTTTTGTTGAGAGTGTGACTGATTGCATAAACGGTTTGGAGCTTTAAGTTCCCTAGATTTTAATTTGAACAGGTGGTTCGTTTGTATTCATGTGATTCATATGCTGCAGATGTTGATATTCAAGAACCTAGCATTTCAACAATGTTGATGAACTTTGAGAATGAGTTTGATCCTTATAATGCAGTAAGCACGCCTCTGTACCAAACGTCTGTATTTAAACAGGTAATTTTTATTAATTATACGCATATTTGCATTTCCATTTCATTATTAAAGACAAAAGAATCCAGTGATATTCATGGTCTTTCGGTTGCATTCTGCGCTTGAAACCTCTCCTGTGATACCTAAAAAGTGAGGATGAACAAGAAAAAGAAGAATAATAGTTACTGTCTCTTTAGTGTGTGCAAAGCGTGAGGTAGCATAAGAGCATAATTGTTTAGTACTAAAAAAGATTTAATTGAAGGATTTCTCCAAGAAATTAGTTAAGTTGGCATTTTGACAATCTGAATTTGGTCCTTCTAAAAGTGTTTCTGTTGTTTAGAAGGTGATTTATAAAATACTGAAAGTTGTTAAATTTCAAAAAATGATCCATGCAATTCTGCGGGTTAGTTCCATTATTATACAAGTTCTGCGTGCATGGTTGATAGTTTCGTACTTTTTATCTTCTTTTCCCTATATTACAGCCGTCAGCAACTGAAAATGGTCCATATGATTACACGAGAAGTGGTAATCCTACAAGGGATGCTTTGGAAAGGTATGCTTTCTATGGGTGCACATTCACGATCCTTGGATGAATCAACTTCTTTTTTCTTTAAGTTGATTTTTTCTGCATCCTCATTCTTTAGGATTTTGGCTAAGCTCGATAAGGGTCATAGAGCATTTTGCTTTACAAGTGGAATGGCTGCTTTATCTGCTGCTAGCCATCTTGTTGGAACTGGTGCTTTCTCAATCTTCTACTTTTTATCCATTATCACCTCTAGTTTGTAATCACACAGTCATGTGGGCATAAAGATTTAAGTGTTTTGCCAAGAATGGAAATACATGCTATAGGTGCTGAAAACTTCTGAAAGGGTCTTTCCATAATTGGATATGAAAATGACTATATTTTTGAAAAAAAGCCCCATGTTGTCATAAGTGTTGCATTTGACAAAGACACTAGACATTGATGCAACATAGATCTCTGCCAGCCCATGAAAACTACTAAAACAAGATAAGCAAATAAGGTAAATAAGAGTGATGCTATCAAGTCAAGTTGGGAATAAATTTCATTCTTCAGTGCTCTGTGATACTCTGTTCCAATTTTTTGTGTAGCTGACACGTATCCCTATGTCTTGAATCTATATATATTATAGAAATATGAGGTTACTGCATGTAATATGAGATGTCAGTCATCTCTCATATATTGTGTGTGCATTTTTGGGTATAATATTATCCGTATACCTTTTATCTTCACAAATTCACCATTGGATTTTTTTCTGGAATTTTTAATATTAATATAGGCCATTGCAATCTTAGGTGAGGAAATCATTGCTGGCGAAGACATTTATGGTGGTTCTGATAGATTATTGTCACGAGTAATTCCTAAAACTGGAATTATGGTCAAGTTAGTAACATTTTTTTAATTCATATTCACCAACGCTTTGGCGTGAATGAAGCAATAAATCTTTTTACAATTTGCAGACGAGTAAATACAATTAATCTAGATGAGGTTGCATCAGCGATTGGCCCCTGGACAAAGCTTGTGTGGCTAGAGAGCCCAACAAACCCTCGTCAACAAATCTCTGACATTCGCGTAAGATGTCCTTGTTTCTCCAAATTTATGACATTTTGCTTGTTTACAAGTATCTTATTCTTGAGTTTTATATTGATTTGACATTTGCAAGTCATGTTCATTGTTCTTAATTTAGTTCATTTCATGTTTAGACTTGTACATGTTTAAAGGTAAAATTGGTTGCATGTTGAATTTTTCTTTTTTGTGTATAGTGGGTGGAGGGATGTGGTAATGAAGTAGCAAATTCCCCTCAATTGCTTTCTAGTTCTGTATTTCAGTTATTGCTTCAGTTCCTGTTTCTTGATGTTATTGTACTCTTCATATCTTGTTATTTAATCTGTGAATCTTCTTGTCAAATTCTCAGAAAATTGCAGAGTTGGCGCATCAACATGGTGCCCTCCTCTTGATAGATAATAGTATTATGTCTCCTGTACTATCACAACCTTTGGAGCTTGGAGCAGGTCCGAGCCAACGTGTTTTAAATGTATAATAAATTTAATGTTGTGAGTTGTTGTTCTAGCTTGCTAGTGCTGCCAAATTTTATTAGCTCATGCTTCCTGCAGACATTGTGATGCACTCAGCCACAAAGTTTATAGCAGGACACAGTGATGTCATGGCAGGGGTGCTTGTGGTTAAAGATGAAAGGTTTTATACTAAATTCCTGCTTCCATATTATATACACAGGCCACCTTCCTTTTCTTTCTTTTTTTCCCTTCCCTGTTAATAATATTTTGTCTGGAGTTGCATTTTTGTTAATGCTAACTTGTTCATGTTCGTTAAATTTGATTGATGCCAACTAACTTCATGGCTGGAACTAGTGACCTATCTTGTATTATGTGTTTGTTGAATATAAGCTAGTTCCTAGATTCGTAGTTTTATTCTATCAAACTTTATCTGTAAGATATAAATGCTATGTGTCCTTTGACATCTGTGATTTGCTTTTTAACCAGCTTGGCAAAAGATTTGTATTTCCTGCAAAATGCAGAAGGCTCTGGGCTATCTCCATTTGACTGCTGGATTTGTTTGCGTGGAGTCAAGACCATGGCCTTGCGTGTTGAGAAACAACAGGTACTGGTTCGAATTGCTCAAGAGACAGTTTTATCCTTCTGCCTTGCCTTCCTTGGTTTTTCCAAATGTAGTGATAGACTAATTGCAATATCAGTTGGTTAAAAAAATTGTCAAACTCTATATAAGCCCTTTACCATTAAGGTGTTCAAGAAGGATAATGTCATGCAATATTTTCTATACTATACTGTTTTGGACTGCTTTGCTGTGTAGTATTGCACGAATGGGAAGTTGTTAAACAGGTTTAAGTTTAAGTTTCTTCCCGTGCCTTTGGCAGGAAAATGCACAGAAAATTGCAGAGTTCCTGTCGTCTCACCCACGGGTGAAGAAAGTTTACTATGCAGGTCTTCCTGGGCATCCCGGACATGATTTACATTATTCTCAGGTGCTGCATCAGACGAAATTTTGCAGTTAATTTTATGAATATAATTTCTTTTTGTCTAAAACTTTGTGATCTTTTGCAGGCAAGAGGTGCAGGATCTGTGCTTAGCTTTCTAACTGGATCTTTGGCACTTTCAAAACACGTTGCTGAAGCTACCAAGTACTTCAGTATTACTGTCAGTTTCGGTAATAAGACTTCTGGTCAAAGCTCATTTTGTACTTAAAGAGCATATAGAAAAACATAATTTATGATTTATCATGTACATGCCAAATTGTTAGTTGTGTGCCTGGTGTTCTGTAGTTTAAGGTTTGCTTGATTTGAAACTACGAAACCTGGAAATATCCTGGTTTGTTAGTTATGTGGGACATTGTTTTTTAGCTGCTGGTTTCCTGCATGTACTTTTTCCTTGAATCTATTATTGTCTGTTGTTGCAGGAAGTGTGAAGTCCCTTATTAGCATGCCCTGCTTTATGTCGCACGCCTCCATACCGGCAGCAGATCGAGAGGCAAGAGGTCTGACCGAAGATCTCGTTCGAATCTCCATAGGCATAGAGGATGTGAATGATCTGATTTCTGACTTGGATCATGCACTGAGAACTGGTCCATGTTAGGCAGTTGATAAGTCAACCTCATCTTCATTGAATGATTGAAACAGGAAAGTTCTGTGTTATTATTCCAACTTTCTTGAGTTATTAGTTGTATCTTCTTCCCAGTAATTGGTAGTTTTCTGCATTTTAACAGTAAGTGGATTGCATTAGTTGTTATCTAATTCTATTAGCTGTTAATTAACAGCGGATTTCACTAGCTAATAACATCAGCTTTTTATTAAAGATGTTTGGTAAAAGAAGCTAATTAGTATTAGTTGTTTACTTATAAAATGACTTATAAGGGTAAGAACGTCAATGGACCTCGTTGGGACTAGGCCACGAGGTAGGTGGCTTGTGACCTGACGGGCTGGGATACCCATGGCATGGCCCGATGGGCCATGGGTGGGTCAGGTTAACCCGACCCACCTTATATAAAAAAAAGACAAAAATTGATGTCGTTTTTGAAGTAACAGTCAGGTCAAGCCAAGTCAATCTGTGCTTGGCCAGACTTTGACCTGTGACTTAGTCAACTCAGGTTAAAATTGGGTCAGGCCAGGTTAAAAGTAACATCCTTATATGAGAGCATGAATTAAAAAAAAAAATATTTCATTATAATTGATGGAGAAAAAAAATATAAAGTATGTTAATATATACGCATATGTATATGTTTAAGAAGTGAAAATATTAAGATATGTTTAATTTTTAATATACTATTATTTAAAATGTCATGTACAAAATATTATAGTGAAGAAAATAATATTTCTTAGTAGTTAATATATGTTGCAAAACTTTGAAAAATTAGTTTGTTATTTAAAAATTCAATCTAATTTCAATAAATTTACACTTAATTTATTCAAAATTTAGTTTATAATTATTCAAAAAATATACGTTTAAAGTTGATTTAAATTCGTTATAAATTTATAATTTATTTTTTAAATTTTAGTGTCTAAATTGAGTGAAAATGTGGATATCTTATCTTTATTTTTATATTATTATCGGCTTATTCTTATGTATATAAATAAAGAAATAAATATATAAATATTTTGTTATTTTAAACATATGAGTTTTATTTTCTTACTAATAATTTTTCTGTTTGAAAAATAAACTCTATTATTTAGCAAAATTAATTTAGCAAATAAAACAAATTTAATTTAGCAAAATTAGTTTCTTAAAGTTGGAAAAAGATTACATCGTTCATAAAGAAACAGATAAGATAGAGCCCTCCATAAAATCATAGATAGGGTCAATTTTGGTTGTGTTCTACTAAGGCAAGCCGCAGCAATTAAAACGTGGGTCTGGTTGGTAGAACAAAACGCCAACCCATTATCATTTAACAAAATATCATAAAAAGGGTACAATTGTATTTTTAAATATTAAATTTTGGTAATTTTATCATTTTCGGCTTATCAGTCAATTATTAAATAATTTCAATAACGTTTTGACTCGTTCAAATAACTAAATATAATTAATCAAGTTTAAATAAAATGATACCAATAATTGATGAATCATTAAGATCTAATTTTTATTTATAAAATAAAATAATGTCGTTTTGATCAAATTATCAAACCTATTTCAATACTTGAAAAAATAAATTTTAGTCTAAGTTTGATTAACTAATGAATAAAATATATTTTATTCATTTAACTTTAAAGTGACTGAAAATTATATTACTTAGCTCTTAATTGTAATGTATTTTTTAATAAATGAAAATTCATTTACTCTAACTATTAGAGTTTAAATTTTCAAAAAAAATAGAGTTTAACAATTTGTTAAAAAGATTTTTAATTTTAAATTTAAGTTCAAAAGATTAAAATATTTAATATTAAACTCGAATTAAAGTATGATCAATTTTAATTTAATTTATAGAGTTTGAATCGACTCGATTTAAATTTAGGTTAATTACAATTGACAAAATTTATCAAACTTAAACTTCAGTCAAGTTGATTTTAGGCTAAATTTAAGCCGAAGTTTCATTCATATGAGTTTTTTTTTTTTATGTTTTAGAAACTCTCTTCTTATTATTTGAGTTTAATTACATGATTATTCGATATTTTCGTTGAATATATTGTTTGAAATTCATGATTTACTAATAATTTGATATAAACGTTGATTAAAAAATTTAACCAACCGTTCAATTTTTCAGTTCGAATTTTAACTTTCTGGTTTGATTTGATTTAATAACTCTAGCTGTTAAAAGTCAATAAATTTATTAATTAATCAGTTAACTTTTGTAAATTAATAACTTCTTATAAAATAAAATTAATTAATTAATATTTATTTAACAATTTCTTTTTTTAGTTAAACTTTAAATTCTTCCATTGTTATGGACAATTACTTTCAATTATATATCAAATTCTTTAATTTTATTCAATTTTTAGCCAGTCGCACACTCAAATTTTAGATCTGATTCGAATTAAAAAGCCAAATATAAATTTGGTTCAAACAATTCAGTTAATTTCATTAAAATGACATTATTTTGAATAATTCAAGCCAAATTTAATTTCAGCAAGTTCAAATCGAGTTCGATCCAATTTAGCTCGGCCATTGTCATTCCTATCAAATATTGATAATTAAAAAAAAGATGAGTTTTTATGATTGTTTTTTTAATATGTCATGTAGGGATGACAATGAGTTGACTCATGAATCTAAATTCAAGTATTTTTAATAGTCAATATATGTTGTTTTGCTTAGAAAAATTAAGTCTCAATCAGTACTGGCTTGAGTAATTCAGACTCAAACTTAATAAAAAAAAGACGTTTTTTAATATATTTAATTTTTAAAAAATTATTTTAAATAAATTAACGAAACTATCCTTACTGCGCACGTTCACCATGTTGTGATCGGCGACGAAACCCAACTTGTTAAACAATAAGGAGTCCTAGTCAATCACCACCACCGCCATCTGATCTCCTCCACTAGGCCCCACCAGCGACACGTGTCAACAACCCACGTCCTTAGTACTGTATTCGTATACATCAGCAAAAACCAAGCTTTTTGATCAGTTGAGCTCGAGCAAAAAGGTTCAATACTTACAAGTTTAGAGATTTCCTCCTCCATCCCAACTCTCGATTCCTATAAAGGGTAAGGATTATCTTTGCTCTAGTGAATCGAAATTATCCATGTTCAAGTTATCGTTTTTGTCTGAATTTTTATTCTGGTAGAACTCGATCATTCGTGCCCATAAATTTACTTTTCATTTTTCATTCTCTAGCTGTCTGTTTCATTTCTTCTGCAATATCGACTGACTATATTCTGGCTTATTGGAATACACTCATATGATGTGTGTGTGTGTGTGTGTGTGTGTGTGCTTTTTTATAATTCTTATGGTAGTTGTTGATCTCGGTTCGTGAGAGTTTAAAGATTTCGATTTTCTTTCTGGAATTCGCTGACAGGGAGGAGATGCTTTTGTTTTTGCGTGTCCTGTTTCGGGCCTTTTCTGTCATGGGGAAGATGATACGATTGTCTTCTTTTTTGTTTTCAAACTTTGAAGTTTTATTATCTTCCAAGTCCTTGTTTTTAGAGATATCTAGCAGAAATATTACCATAGTTTCAAGTTTTTATTTTATTTTATTTCTTGTCTTGTCTTCATGAAACTTTCTAATGACCAGTTTGGTGCACATGTTTTTCTATCCAATCAAGTTGAAACGAAACATTGATGGAGATGGGAATTCTTCTATTGCTTCCTTTCTCTTTTTCTCTCTATTTTCCTTTTAAGAATCATTAACAAACCTGGGCTGTTCGATCAATTGAAGGAAATGAATCGTGGAGGTCAGTTTTGAATGGCTTTGTTGAATCTCTGGATTGTTGTATGTGGCAAATACTTTTTTCTGTGAAATAATGCAGTGCGCGTTTTGTAACTGAAAAGAATTTGATGTAATTATATATGGATTCTGATTTGAGGACTAGCACGTTATTGTATGTAGGATAGTTGGACCAAATGATGGCTGAAGGATTGAATTTTTAATTGAGTTTTTGTTGTTTCTAAGAGTGCTAAACGAACTTATTTTGTATCCTATTTATCCAAAAGATTAAGAGATGTCAAGTGGACCACCGGGGAGAAGAGTTTCACCAAGAGATATACAAGTGGTAAGCTGTTGAGCTTTCAGTTTGGTGAAGTATAAACCTTTCCGTGTAGCTTACTTCACATGTATATGCGTTAACTTGTGCGTCCTTTCTGTTCCTGAATTCCAGGTGCAAAATCTTATAGAAAGATGTCTTCAGCTGTATATGAACCAGAGGGAAGTTGTACAAACATTGTTAGCCCAGGCAAAGATAGATCCTGGTTTTACTGAGCTTGGTTAGTACTGATCTTACTGACAGAGACATTTAACACTATATTTTGGCTCATGATTGCTTAGAATTAATGCGTATCAATCACAGTTTGGTGTATAGTCACTGATCAGCACTCAGGTTGAAAAATTCTGATGGCCTTATAATTATTTATAGTCACGGGCAATGTTACAATGCCCATATAATTTTTGTTTTGGTTAATTTTTACCATGGTTATGTCGGTAGAAATTCCACTTGAAAGTGGCATCATTTTGTTGCTAATCCTTTGTTACTTAACATGGACTACTCGTAAATGCTACCACTTGTTTAGATCATGTTCCTATACTTTTGTGTGACCATCCCATTTGTATTTGTGAATTATAGCAACTTACGTTTCACTAAGCCCGGAGGTTTAGAAATTCTCTAGGAAAGATATACGGAGTTTCACGAAAAGATTGCCTTGTCCATAGTTCTTATAGTAATGCTATTATTGAAGCCACCTGGGCATTTTACTTATTCTCCTCCTGTGTAGGCACTTGTTAATATGCCTGTATTTTCTTGGTTCCTTGCATGTGAATGTGTATCCTCATTATAATTTAGTTACACTGAAGAAGCAAATTTACGTTTACTTTCTTATTTGTCATATTTTCCAACTTTCTTTCACAGTTTGGCAGAAGCTTGAAGAAGAGAATCGTGAATTCTTCAATGCTTATTATCTGAGGCTGATGGTTAAGCAACAAATAAGTGAATTCAACAAACTTCTTGAGCAGCAGGTGGAGCTGATGCGTCAGATAAATCCAACTGGTCTTCCTCCTCTACCTACTTCTAATGGATCTCATGTTGCACCAAGTGAGACTTGCTTTAACTAATCAACAAGATGTTGATTATATGAGTGAGACTTCTTTTAACTGATCAACATGTTGATTATATGATCTAATCTCTCATGTTCATGCTTTTCGTCAGTGGACTATAGTTATTTGGATGTGCTGTTTTCCCTAAGTTTTATTGGTTAAAGATTCAAATGACTGAGAACCTTTTGTATGGAATTATTTGGTTGAAAATGGCTAAGCTATATCATCAATAATTAAAAGGAAGAAGGGAGGGAATCGATTTGCATTTTCTCCTCTGTTCTGTGCTGTTTTATTGTTATTCACCTTTTGTTCCGTCAGCAGCCCAGAATTCTGCGTGCTATGCCCCCGAACATACAGGACCAGCACTGAAGTCAGAGAACCTGCACCAGCAGATAGCTTCAAGTCTAACTAATGGATTCGCTAACGGTGGATCATTACTCCAGCCAATTATGGATCCTACTATCAGCATGTCTGCTCATTCCGACAGACTTGATGCCCAAAACATGCTTTCAACACAAAGATCAAACATTGGTCTTATGCAAGGACTTAATGGTGAAGCGATCAAATCAGAATCTGGTTATTTGGGTCCTTCCACTTTTATGTTCGGTGCTGATAGAGTGTTGGAAGCATGCCCACCAAATACAGATGTATCTGTTGCTGCAACTTTCAGAAGTCTGGAGTCCAACTCAGAATCTCTGAATGACCCCATGCTGAATACAGACGATTCTTCTTATGGGTTTCTGGATCAAATTTCTCGAAATCTCAGTCTCACAGATCTGACAATTTTTTCCCGAAGTTCAGGTTTGTTTCATTCCCTGCCAAATGTCTGTTCATCTGTATTCATGTGGATGAGCGGTCCACCGGTTGAGTGCTTGCTTGCAAGCTCACAGTTGTACCTGCCCTTTCATACCTCATCGCTTTCTTATGTTTCTTTCATTCTGGATTATCTTTTCATACATTGATGTTGAAGTCGAAAATTAAACCATCTTCTGGCTATGACTTTGCTAGAACATGCATGTGAAACGGACAATTTTGCTGATTTTAATACACAAAATTTTGGAGTATTAATCAGATAATGCTATTGAGTGTTGGAATTTTATCTAGATTCACTTTCTTGTTTAAAAATTTGCAGATATATTGGAGAACTACTCTAGATCACCCTTTCTAGGACCAGACGATGAAAGCTTTCTAGATTCTCCAGACATAGATCACAAAGGTTAATGTTTATGCGCCTTTATAGCTCTTGTGGCGTGTTGCAAAACTAGCAAAAAAACCTGATGCTCTAATGTTACAGGTGATGTTAGAAGACTGGACACTATGTCTGAAGGTGTGAATTATGATAATTTCGGGAGTGACTAGCCTGGTCAGTTCTTTGCACTTTCCCGCTGAGGTTCTAATGCTGTTATTGCTTACCGATAAGCGAGGCATCATTACCATTCCTTAAAGCTGTTATTCTGTTCTTGTGTTTTCTGCATTAGCGGTCTAATCTTATTTCCATATATTAATTCTTGAATGGCAATTTGTGCTAGCACTTCTACACATTAGAAATAAGTTTGATTATGTACACCATTTGGTCCTAAGTAGCTGTTAATAGGAAAATGCAACCTTTTCCATCTATCTATGAGGTTTAAACTATATTTCCCATATCGTTGCAACGAGGTATTGACAAATTTGTCGTCTGTCCATACTTCGAGCTTCATTTGATTCAAGATGATGTTGAACATTTTATATATGTTAGTAGAGTTCTTATTACTACATTTGTTTATAATTTGATTGCTCTGCATGTGTATACGTGGGAGATAAAATTTTGAGGTCGAACTTGCTTGTCAAGCTAATCCTGATCTACAAAACAGGCTCTTCAACGTTGTCATATGTTTCTATCTACCAAATTGATACATTTTGTGTTTGTTGAAATCGAGTCTTTGAAAATATTTCTTTTTCGACGAGTTCTACGTATGAATTCCTGGAACAAAGTCATACATTTCCAGAACTATCCAGTTGTGGAGTATTTATATATTTTTTGGTTGGTGCATTATGTGTTGATATATTTTTCAGAAAGCGTAGAGCTTATTTCATGACATACTCAGAATTTTGATTTAAAGAGCTCTCGTAAGGGAACAGTTTTTGAGTCCTTGATAGAATAGTGTTTTTGAGGTGATTTTGTTTGATGAAGACAGAAATGTGTAGTTAAGCAAATTTTTTTAAACATTTTTGAGTATGGACCTAAGGTTAGCAATAGGCTGGCTTGAGCTCGGGCCTAAAAATGTTTTTAAACTCAAGCCGAAACCAAGCTTGACTCTGAGCCCGAGCTCAAGCCTGGTCAAATTGGTTTGGTTATGGCCAGAATTTTGTCAGGTCTGAGCCTGAGTCCAATCGAACCTGGTTTCTCAACCCTGAGTTCAATCTTGAACTTAATCAAACTGGGCTTGTACCGTTGATTTCAAGTCGGATATTAAAACTATCAAATGTAAAGATGAATTCTTATACCTCTTGTTTGATCCTGTCTACTATCTTTAACTTAGAAATTGCCTTTATTTTTGTTATTGCAGGTCCTCATAACTTGGGATGAATTTGTGAATATAGCATTTAGAGAGGGAGATGGATGAATTTGTGAATATAGCATTTAGAGAGGGAGATGGCTGCATTAGGAAACAACCTCTCTATTATTTAGGAGTAAGGTTGCGTACTACTAGACCTCTTCAGACTCTGTGTATGATTGTTTTTGTTGTTTTAGAGAGAGAAGGTTGCATGTAGAACTGGTTGTATGGATATTTATTGGTGTGTAAAATTTACATCAAATGTGTTTATAATAATCTATGTTTTGTGTAGATTGGCAATGGATTGGGCCGTGTCCAGTGACGGAGCCAGGAATTTAAGTTAGGGGGCCCAAGAATTAATTTTTTTAAATTTTGAGGGGTCCAGTACACTACGGACCCTTAAATAACTCTATCTTTGTATATATATATATATATTAAAAATAATTTTTTAAAA
>JANZLH020000363.1:104466-122648 GCA_026770325.2 Erythroxylum fimbriatum
ATATATTAAAAATAATTTTTTAAAAAAAACTTGGGGGGCCCAGTGACCCCCCAAGTTCATATATAGCTACGTCCCTGGTCGTGTCTAAGTTTACTAGAGCTCGTTCTTGAGTTTGAAATTTTTTCGACTTGATTCGTTGACTTCAGAACTTTAGAAAAATCCAATCTAATAGTTGAATTTAAAAGAGAGAATTAACTCGAGCCTAAAGTTCTCAATGCATGTATATCTTCAAATCTTATCATACATGCATAAAATTTTTAAGCACCATAATAAAAAAAAGATTTCTAATGTTAAATAATAATTTGGAACAAGATTATAAATTTATAATACTAAAATTAAAATATAATTTTAACTAGTGAATAAAAGAAGGCTATTAAAGCTCAAATGAAGAGTGAAAGATGAGAAAATTCAAGGCAAATACATCAACTATTCAAGATGAATGTATCAATTTTTTTTAACTTTTATTATTTTAATATGTATGTATTTTAATTAATTTTTAATTTATTTTTTAGTTATTTAATTTATGTTTTTAATATAGGTCTATCATAAACGTCCACTCTACTAATTAAAGGTAAGATTACGTACTTGTGGACCTCTTCAAATCCATGTTCAGTTAAACTTCTAAACATCCCTAAAACTTGGGTTGGTATCAAAGTAAAAAATGAATTATACTACTACCAAATATTTGTATTGAAGAAAATCTAGTAAGAATCTTAAATTAAAAAAAAATTGAAAGGGTAAATTGAAAAGAAAATATTCTTATTTTTAGTTAATAATTATTATATTTAAAAAATAAATGTTTTATGTTAATTTTGATAAATTAAAGTTTTGAGAGAAAACTTGATAATTTTAATTTGATAAATAATTATTTTAAACTGTATTAGGTATTAATAAGCACTAATATTGTACTATATCAATATCCATACTTAGTGTGCTATTAAGAATGATCTTAGGCTTGACAAATTAGTTTTTAACCAAAAACGTATTTATCTTGAGGAGTAAAACCAAAAAGACTCAAGGTTGATCCATTTCTTAGTTGGGCCCTTAAGCGGCCCATGACCCGATCTAACCCGGCCTAGTAACAATCATAGATGATCTAAAAATTGTAAAGAGTGGATGAGTGACCAAAGCAAAAATAGTAAAAAGAAATGAAAATTGAATTTCTGATCATAAACAGTCATTTATACACACTATCAACATAACAAGAATCTGTAAAGTTAGCCTTTTTTCTGTAGTGCTCTTTTAAATGAAGAAGACATAATCATATATCCTATAGATACAACATTGCCTTTCTCTCTCTTTTTTTTTTCTTTGATTGACTAATTTACAAAACAAAATTGGAAGGGAACATTCTATTTTTCTACACACTATCCAGCCTGATTGATCTAAATTACATTGTAAGAGAAACTTCAGGGAAGAAAGGACAATTTCAAGATCCTTGATCAATTAGCTCATGGTAGTGATGCCATTGTACCTTGGCCTGGTTCTATCTGGTGAAAGTCCTTCTTCCACAACTTTCCTCTTATTATTGGAAGCTGGTTGCTGTTGTGGTTGTGGCAGCTGTTGTTTTTGTGGTGGTGGAGGAGGAGGTGGTGGTGGTGGTGGTGGCTGTTCTTGATGCTCTTGTTCTTGGCTCTTGACTTTGGTTTTCATCATATAAGGTATAAGCCTATTCAAATCTGACAATTGTACTGGCTTCAAGAAGAATTCTTCTGCTCCTTCCTCTAAACATCTGTCATCAAAATCACAGTTGCCTTAACAGTCAAATTTTCACGGTCCCAAAAACATAATTTTACACCCTCTGAATAGTACAGAACGGGATCAAGAAATTGAAATTTTTTTTTCCAAATTATGCTTAATATGATCTTTTACCTGGTGATTCTTGAAGGGACATTCTCAGATGACATAATAACTACTGGTATGTTTCTCAGGGATGATGATTCCTGAAAAAACCATAGAGAAAAGCAAAATAAGTAGCTGTACCCACTTGATGTTTCTGTATATAAACGACATGTATATGTACAAAAGGATAAATCTTGGGAGTATCTGAGCCTGATCTGATCTGCTTAGGTACAGGATAGGTGGTAAATATTCTTAAGAGAATCATTTACATTTCCTTAGCAATTGGCGAATGAAGGAAAATTTTGGCAACTAGTAAAAATAATATAACTTCAGGTTTTTAAATCAGGGAAAGAGATTCAAAGGAACCTATCTTGCCATGAATAGAATGGATCTTAATAGGAAAGTTTTAAGAAAGGAGAAGAGAATAGAAACCAAATGCAAAAAGGTAGTAATACCTTTACTTTCTTCAGTAAATCATAGCCAGTCATGCCAGGCATACAGTAATCAGTAATGATAAGATTCACTTCCACTTCCTGTAAAATAACAACAAAAGGAAAACAAAAGATACAATCAGAAAACCAGACAAGTTCAGGGACAATCACCAAGGAATATGAGGAATCTCTGACATTACAGAGAAAGGGTAAGGGAAAAAAGGTTTTAAAAAAAGGAAACTTGCATGATGGTTGTTTGGAGAAACAGAAGGTGAATTTGCATTGTTCTGTTCATCTTCATGCAAACCCAGAAATTCCAAAGCTTTGCTTCCAGAATCAACTGTAGTAACTGCTACAACATAACAGAAATGCATTTCTAATCAGAATCCAATAAATACCAACTAGAATAATTGGCAACTAAAGCCATGAAAGTTCAGCAATACCTTGATAAGATGAGTTTTTTTTTAGGAGTTTTTCAATCAGCTTCCTATCTATAAGACTGTCATCAACAGCCAAAACATGAAACTCTGACTCTGCTGCTATAGCCATTGCAGCAGATTAAAGATTCAGGACGAGTAAACAAGAAGAAGAACAAGAAGATAGACCGATTGATTAAACAAAAAGAATGGTGCTCTGCTTCTTTTTTTATTTTGGTTATGAAAGTTGCTGTCTTTAGGTGGTGTGAGTTGGTTTAATGAGAGAAGGGGAGGACACAAGAAGAGGAGGCCTTTTTTGTATTAATGAAATGAAACCCAACAAAATCCACAGCCCCACAAAGCAAGATCCGACCAGATCTCCTGCCAAATCTTGTAAATGTTGATTTCAGAAATGAATTACAAAGTAAGCAATGCAAATAATGAGAGAAATAGCAAAAACACCAGTAAGAAGGAAAAAACAAAAATGTAGAAAAGATCAAATCTTCATAATATTTAAGGGAAAATGGGAGGTGGGATTTCTTTAAATATACAACACAGCAATGCCCCTGGACATATATCTTTGAGAGATGGGTGGGTTCTGTTCTGGATGAAAGCAAAGGAAAAGAGAGGTGGAAAAAACATTTGTGGGGGACCCAAGCAAATCCTTCATAGAGATACAGGTGATGTCAGCTGAGGTGCCCTTTTTCTTCCCAACATGAAATCATGTGGCGCTTACCATATCTTGAGCAGGTGGGGGAGTGGAGTGGTGGTGATGGTGTCCAGAGAAAGAAAGTAGGAAAGAAAGATGAGCCCCGTCTTTTTTCTCACTTTGATTCCCTTTTAAGATTTGTTTCCCATGCCCATACCCATGCCCCCCATGGCCATGATGATACATTCTCATTTATTACAATATAATATTTTTTAAAAATATTTATCTCCTAGTAAATTTGGTAAGATTTTGAATATTGATATTAAAATGATATCGGTATTAGCTAATTTTTAAAATTATAAAATAGTATTTTTAATTTTATATAATTAAAATTTAGCTTTTATTATAAAATTTATTATGTTATTATAAAAATAAGGAAATTGTATGAAAGCCATTAAGTCTTCTTTTACATGAACTTCCCGATAATTTTATTAGTAACTAATATTAAATAATCAAATAATTTTACTTATTTAATAAAAAATTAAGTTATAAAAATTAAAATACAAAACTGAAATTACTTCATATGTTATAAAAATAAATTAAACCAACATGTCTATATTAGAAAATAAAAATAATATTAAAATTGAAAAATATATAAAAGAATGTTTAAACAATGCATAAAACACATTTTTAATTATATCTCAATTTAATTTAGTCTTATATTATCATTAAGATTTTAAAAATCTAAATTTTTATTCAATAAATTTATTTATTAAAATTAATATAAAAAAATAGATATAATACATATTTAAAATTTTAATCATTTTTTTAAACAGGGCCTCCTTCATACATGCATATGCATTGCATGCATGCATCTACAACTTCATATTTTGGTTGGTAATTTCTTACAGCAACCTGTCAAAATTGGAATATTGTTAGCTGAGTTGTCCATTTCCTAGATTTGCTCCCCTCAAATCCTGCTGCTTTTAGCACAATTTATGTTGTCTGCAAGAAATTTGCATTTAATTACTGCACAATGAAGTTAAGTTATATGAAATTCTATATAACTATTTTTAACTTTTTTTCCCCATGAATAATGATTGCTTCTCCTAGTGGAATCTTTCTACTCAATGTTATAAGGAATTGGAAAAGTTGATTGTCATTGTAGCAACGTTTTAAAGGTTACACCTCAACCTAAATCTAGAAGACAATAGTTTAAAGTTTAAGAGGTTAAATTAGTCATGATATATTATAAATTTAGTTAAATATTGACTAAAATTAAAGAATTTAAAATACGACTTAAAAAGATCTATGGAAGAATTTAAAATTTAATTAAAAATTATTAAATGAATGTTATTTAATTTATTTTAGTTTATAAGTATTTATAAATTTACAAAAATTGGCTGATTAATGAATAAACATATTGATTTTTAAAAACAAGGGTTATTAAAGTAAATGGAACTAAAATTTTGAAAATTAAACTAAAAACTTAGACGGTTCAAAATTTTTACGACTAAACTGGTCGAATCAGTTAAGTTTTTTAATCATTATATTGTATTGTAATGTATAAGGATGACAGTGGATTGAGCTGGATCCTGCCGATTTAAAAAAACAAAACAAACGACATCATTTTTTCAAAACGAAGTCATTTTGAGTTACCCATCGGACCTCAGGTCAGGTTGAGCCCTGATAGACCGAGCATGACTCAAGGATCGATCAGACTAAGAAAATAGGACCCAAGGTTTGATCAACTCAAACTTAGCTTGTTGATTTTGAGTCGTGTCAAGCCGAGCTGGTCTACCATCCCTATTAATATATGGTGTGATCATTTTTTCCATTTATATAACCTAAAAATATGTTGTTTTTAAATATATATTAAATAAATTATTGAATGTACATATAATAATTCACAAACCATCTATTGCAAAAAAACTTATTTATTAAACTAAAAACTTAAAGTTAAATAACAAATTTGAATACTTATTATTAAATATAATTTTTAAAATTTTTTTTGATAAATTATATGGAAAAGGTAATACTTTTCCTTTTCTTTTCTTGTAAGTTTCGTATCTTTGAATTGTATGAGAATTTTTCTCACACACCTATGATTTACTTTGAAGATATTTCATTGATCATCCCATCTAAAGATCTTCTTGTTGAACTTTAAAGGACATGTGTAAGTTTGAACATTTTTTCACCATCTTCATCTTTGATTGCTTACCAATTTTCTTCAAAGATTGTGTCAAAAAGGCAGAAATAGTAAAGAGATTTCCTTTGAAAAAATCTGAGATTGACCCTCTAGAAAATGCGACCTTTTGAGTGTACATGATTAGACCCCTCCTCCCTGATAAAAGTTGAGTGACAATAGAAAAGATAAAAATTCATTGTACACGAATAATTTGAATTTTCATTAAATTTAATAATTTAAAATTTAATAAAAAGTGATAATATCATGTTACAAATTTTTTTATTCAAAAGGACAATTTACTTTTCAATGATTTAAAAAATTTACCGATTTATCCGTAAAAATCTTGAATCTTTTAACTTTTAGTTCGATTTAGTTTAATAACTCGTTAAAAACTGACCAGTTTATTAATTAACTGGTTAATTTTCGTAAATTAACAAGTTTTTATAAACTAAAATAAATAAATAAATGTTTATTGAACCATACCTTTTTTCAATTAGAAGAACAATCTCTTTCAATCATATTTTATTATTTAATTTTATTTAATCTTTAGCTGATTTTATGACGGTCTAATATCAGTTCAACTTTTTAAACCTTAAATTTGTTGTCTAACCGGTTTAACCTTCGGTTCAGTTTTTAGAACATTGTTATTTCCTTTATCACTAAACTTAATAGAAAATAATATTTATTAAAACAAATTATCTAGATAGTAATAATTGTGAAAGGAGTGATGCTTATTTAATGTAAAATTTTAGTTTTGACCTTGCTCACATTAAACAAAAATAGTTTTTACTTGCATTTTTTGTATTCACATTAAAAATATTAACATTTTAAAGTTTTTCTCCTCCTCTTTTTTTTTATAACAAAAGTACACTACAAGATTGCATTCATTTTAATTTAATTTATATTAGAATTAAATAAATTAATTTTTATTTAACAAATTCTTTTATCAATTTTTTTATAACTAAAAACAATCTCTTTCACTCATATTTCAAATTATTTAATTTTATTTAATCTTTAGTTAGTTTTATAACGATCTAATACCGATAAAACTTATTAAGCTTTAAATTTTTTGTCTTATTCGTTTAACTTCTGGTCTGATTTTTAAAATAATGAGTAGCAATATACACTTCATCCACAAAGTTCTATAATTACATTACATTTTTTCAATGCTTCAATTTGTCATAAACTCAATCTCTTTCAAGAAATGACATATATATATAATATTTCATACAAGACTTAAAGTTTCTTTTTTTTTGTTCATTTATAAATTATTTAAACATAAAAGATTCCCAGACAGACTTTGACACAGTGTACAACCTGTCACATAGAATCTAGACAACCTACTATATTATAAAACTCTCTGCCTTGGTGGAGCCATTCTCTTTCATTTTTTATGTTAATTTTTTTAATTTCATTTCAATAATCATTTATCTTTATAATACTCATAAGCCATTATACAATTCTGTTAATTATATTTTGTCAGTTTATTATTTATTTTTATTTAAAATTGTGTAAATTTAAATTATTAAATTTTAATATGACACCATTTTAAAACTATGATTAAATAAAAAAAAGTAACAGAATATGATGGTAGTTAAATAATATCACAAAAACAAATTTTCCTTTGTCCCAAGCACTCGTCTTTCTTCTTAGTGGTCCTCTTGTGAAACTCCAAACTAAATAATAGTGAATAGGACACCTCCATCTGTAGCAAGAAAGCTGTAATTTTGTTGGCATTATCTACCTATAATTAGTTTGTATATATATATTTCAAAGAAAAAAATTAAAATATATTTAAATTTGGAGTTGTCATGAAGATTTTTCAATTTAAGTAAAAGAATTAATAATAGAATATTACAATAAACAAATTGTAATTCATGAATTTGAGTTTTAGATTTAGAATATGATAATAAAAATTATCATTATAAAAAATAAATAAAGGCCATTTTTATCACTAAATTTAGAATTATCATGGAGTCTTTTTAATTTTAAGCAAAGAAATAATAAATTATTAAATTTAATTAATTGTAATCCATGTGATTGGTATTTAGTCTTGTATAGTTTAAGTTCTTGTGTCATACATTGATGTTCTTGTATTCAGTTTAGATTTGCATCAAGTCTGTTCGGGTTAGGTTGGTTTTTGATTTGGTCTCGGTACGAGATTTGGTTTTTGGCAATCTCTAGCTGTGTACATAAGCCTTTATTTTCTTGATTTACAATCTTACTGATTTATCAATAACAAAAATTCATGTGATTGAGTTGTAATTTACATGAATTAAAAATTAGCGCATTATATTTAAGTTGACCAATTTTTGAATTAAACTCGAATTTAAGAAAATTGAATTAAATAAATTTTGAATTATTTAAATTTGATCTTACAAAACTCAAATCAAATAAATTTTTTTATATAATTTAGATACAATTTATTTTTTATTTGTTAAAATAATAATCGAGTTATTTTTATTTAATGACTCGACTTTCCATTAGCTATGCATGAAGTTGATTTTTACATGGAATCAAAAGACAAAATAAAAGTTGATAAAGAAGACAAAAGCAAATCTTCAATTTGTGCATAATGAGTTTGAAGAATTTAAAGCAATTCAATTCGTTAGATAAGATCTTTGAATAAAATGGAATGTGACAAATTTCAAAGATTGTATATAAAAGTTCATACGCTAAATCTCAACATTTACAACAGAATATAGTCCAGACCTTAATATTTTGGTGTGTTCAAATTGAATCTCAATATTTTTAAAACATTCAAAATAAACTTTAAGTTGATGAAAATTAGACTCTTGATAAGTCAAACTTACCGTTTAAAATATCACGTGACAAGTGGAGTACACTGTTTGAAATATATAAATAGCAGTTTCCGCTACTACGTGATTGTGAAACCCACTTTATGATTAATTAAATAATTATTAATTATATGATAGCGAAACCAGCTTTTTATTTAAAAATATAAAAATTATTATTTCAGTATTAACGTGGTATTTAACTAACAGAAAGTTAATTTCGTCAAATTTTCAGTCCATTTAAAATTTGTTCTAAACGTTTTGAAAATTTTAGGATTCAATCTAAATATTTTACAATATTAAGGGTTTAATTATATTTTATTATAAATGTTGAAGGCCAAAATGTAATTTTGTACAAAGTTAAGCCTCCTACTCGGCACATGGTTTGTTGTCACACTGTATAACATTTGACCGGGAACAGATAGAGAAATACTGATTAGCTATCAGCTTTTTGGGATGACAAAGACGACGGTCCCCCAACATTTCACTCTCTTGCTTTTTTCTGTTTGGCTTCTTTTCTTTTCCGTTTTCCGTTGGTCCCTCTTTTCCACTTCAATTTTTTCTTCGACGGAGAAGAAAATGACTTAAAAGTTGATTTTGCCTATCGATCACAGCTTGTATATGACATAAATGAGATAATTCATTATCATCCAAGATAAAAGATGCGGACTTTCATGGAAGGATAAGAACGGATTGACCTATAGGATTAAATTTAGGGGTATTTAATGGGTCTATGGGTAAAATAAGGCTTATAACAATTCGAGACCTAATTTTTCTAAGCAAAATGTTGTTTTGTTTAAAAGAATTAGGTCTCAGACAAGCCTAGGCTAGGATAATTTAAACCTAAACTTAATTATAAAAAAAAACGTTATTTTACACATTGAATTTTTAAACAATTAAATTTTAAAAAATTAGCAAGACCGACTCATGAACTGACTCATTGTCATTCCTATTTTCATGTAATTTAACTAATTTTATAAAAATCTCTTAATCTTTAATATTATAAAAAATTGTTATTTTCAATTTTTCAAAAATTTTCTTCCTTTAGAACTTATTAACAAAAATAATGACAAAATACATGTTACATAAAACAATACATACGTAAACTAATCAAAGATCGCTCACATAACAGATCAACTCATCTTTTAAACATGACTAATAGAAAAAATTAAACTCAATCAATATGATTCAAATCAGGTTTAAAAGTTGAGTTGAGTCACTACATCGTAAGTATTCAATTGTCAACAGCTTTTAATAAAAGTTTAAGAAAAATATGTTTTTAAAAATAAAAAATCATAGATTTGTAATAACTTTAAGAATTGTAAATTTTTTAATTATAAAAATCATATTATGATTTTTATTTCATGAAGGGATAAATAAGTTTATCCTATAAAAAAAATGAACTCAACATTTTATATACATGAGGATGTATGTAATTGCCTACTATAAGATTTTAATACTTGACATGGAAACAATGAAACATTGTTTGGTCAATGTCAACTAGATGACAATCTTAACATGCCCAAAATGTCTTACCATGTGACTAGATTTGGTGGACCATAGTTTGTTGATGTCATGCATCATTTGAGTAGTCACATAATAAGCATGAAAAAAATATAGAGACTAAGGTTACACCTACTGTTTAAAAATTAAATCTTAAGTCAAACTAGTAAGATAAGAGGTTTGAGGTTTAAAAATTTTAACACGTATCAAATCATCGTAAAATTGACTAAAAATTGAATAAAATTAAAGAATTTGAAATAAGATTGAAAGAGAATGTCTTACTTATAGAAGAATTTAAAATTTAGTTAAAAAAGAGATATTTAAATAAAAATTAATTTATTTAACTTATTAATTAATCAAATTTGATTAATTAATTAATTGATTTATATCAATAAAAGTTATTAAAATAAATCGAAAAGAAAAGTTGAAAAATGAACCGAAAAATTGTACGATCTAAGATTTTTACGATTGAATCGACCGAACCAATCGAGTTTTTTAATTAATGGAAAAAAAATAGAGATAAAGGTTACACCTAATAATTTACAATAAGCAGGTGCAACTAATAATGACTAGCCAACTAAATTATGAGATGATAACTTGATACATTGAACCCTCCAAGGAAAAGGTCTATATTTAAGAGATACGGTTGTACTTAAGAGATCTTCTGTGGAGAATATATAAATATAGAGAGATTAGTTTAAGTGCCATAGTCTAATGGACATACAAAAGATTAGGTCTTAGGTGTATATTGTAGACAAACAATAGGATATTTCTCATGTGCAAGATGATTAGTTTCAAAGAAACCCACCACCGTATATGGCCAAATATGATGATTAAGAGTTCCATAAGAGAGATTTAAGCTTACTCCTTTGTATTTTTGGTTACTTGTGGTTATTATTACCCCATTATTTAAACTTTAGGACTAAATATATAGGAAACTCTTTTGACCAATGTTTTAAAAAATAAAATTGAAAGTTCAACCGAAAAGACAGGAGGATTAAGATTTTATCATAATTAGATTTCATAAAATCAGTTAAAGATTAAATGAAATTAAAAAATTTGAATTATTATTGAAAGAGTTTGTCTTTAATCATCAAAAAATTTGAAGTTCAATTAAAAAGATACTGTTAAATAAAAAATAATTGATTTATTTTAATTTATAAGAACTTATTAATTTATAAAAAACTGACCAATTAATTAATACATTAATCGGTTTTTAACAAAAAAAGTTATTAAAATAAATCAAATTGAAAAGTTAAAAATAAACTAAAAATTGACCGGTTCGAGATTTTGACGGTTAAACTGATTGAATCAGTTGAATTTTTTTAATCATTTTCTTATTTGACTTTTATTTATTTATTATATTTTAAAAACTATCACTCATATATTGTATTGTTTAATCATTAAATAACATTTTCGTCATATTCTATTAATTATTCATCTATTTTTTCTTCAAAATCACACATTATTAGAATTCTTAAGTTTTAACAATACAATCTCGTTTTAAAATTACGAAGATAAAGAAAATTAACAGAATATAAAGAAAAAATTTGTATGATAATTAAATAATATTATAAAGAGATAAATGACAACTTCTAAAATATAATAATCTAAATGAAACAATTGAAATCACAAAAAAGTGCAGGTAATCCCTAAATTTAACAGTGTATCATGTTAATTTCTAAAAATCAGACTGAAAGTTAAACCGATAAGATAAGAGATTTAAAGTTTAGACGGTATTAGACTGTCATAAAACCGTCTAAAGATTGAATAAAATTAACGAATTTAGAATATGATTGAAAGAAATTGTTTCGAAGAATTTAAAGTTTAATTGAAAAAAAATGTTAAACAAAATTAATTGATTTATTTTAGTCTATAAAAACTTATTAATTAATAAAAAATAATTATTATTTTAGTATATAAGAATTTGTTATTTTTGATTTCATACTTTTTGTATGAACTTCATATATTTTACCTAATTTTCAGAAGGAAAAAACAGCTTCTAATCTAATTTTCTTTTTTTTAATCCTTTGAAATAAGTAAGGTCTGAGATTTGTTAGGTTGCTCCTCTAACCATCAACGTCAGAAAGAGGGTTGGACTTCACATTAACTAACAGCCATATGAATTATTAATAATATGAGTACTTAACCAAAAAATAAAAATTAGGTCAACCCTAAAAAAATGATAAATCTGGATTTTGTTTGATTTTCTTTGCACAAAAGGAGATATGGTGGTTGACGTCGACCAGATATAACATTCATAAGTGCTAGACGCATTATGTGACACTTCGTTTTGCGATATTTTTTTTATTTTATTTTTTAAGGATAAAAGTCATATCTTCTAGAGATTTATAAATATTTTAACTCGGATGAAATAAAGATTATATATTAGGTAGCTTCCCATAAGCACATCCAACTAGATGAGCTGTGTTTTCAAGCAACAACTATAAGATCACAGTCTTAAATCAAAGAAGTAGCTTCTTTGTAAAAATACAAAAGGAAGGTTATGTACATTCATAGACGGAGTTAGTCGAGGCTCACTCCAAGATTTATAAAAAGTAAATATTTTCAATTTTTAATATTTACATATAAGGATAAAGTTATTTGGAGTTCAGTGGTATACTGGGCCTCTCAAAATTTAAAAATTTAAATATTTAGACCCTTCTATCTTAAATTTCTGGCTGCGTCTATGTGTACATTATAATTCTCCATATTTTTACAATACGAAAAACCTTATAATACATTGACTTTGACTTTTAAGTAATGTTTTCAAATTATATCACTAGTAAATTAGTAAATGTTTTCAAGAATTTAGTATGACAACTTTGGAGAATTAGTGATTACACGATCTAAAAGAAAGGTTTCAAGAGATATTGTATAGTTTAAATATTATTTTTGAGATTATGCAAATCGAGTTATTTAAAGGCTTAATTGTATTTTACAATGTTTTAAACCGGACCAAAATTTAAATTTATAAAATAAGAAATTTAAGGTTTAAAAGGTTCAATTAATATTAGATCGTCATAAAATCAGGTAAAGATTAAATAAAATTAAAGAATTTGAAATATGATTGAAAGAGATTATTCTTCTTAATAGAAAATTTTGAAGTTTAATAAAAAAAATTCAATTGAAAATTACTTGATTTATTTTAATTTATAAAAATTATTAATTTACAAAAATTAACCAATTAATTAATAAATTAATCAGTTTTTACCGATGTGTGGATCTCTTGGCATTGTCCTCCATTGGGTTTTGTTAAATTAAATGTGGATGACAGTGGTCTTGGCAATCCGAATGATGCTGGCTTTGGAGGTCTAATTCGCGATGAATATGGACGTTGGCTTCTTGGTTTCTCGGGATATATTGGTCATGCTTCTAATATTATAGCCAAATTGCAAGCACTTCAGCATGGTTTAATTTTGGCATGGTCTAGTGGCTACCGAAGCGTTATTGTTGAGTCTGATTCTCAAGATGTGGTGAATCTGGTGATGACTTTTTACCTCCATTCTTACCTTATGTTTCTTCTTATTGAGGACATCAGGACGTTATTAGCAAGAGATTGGTGTTGCTCTCTCCAGCATATTTTTCGTGAAGCTAATCAATGTGCGGACTTCCTTGCTAAGCAGGGTTCCTCATCTATGACTTGATGGTCCCTTTGGAAGAACCCAGCTCTAGGACTACGATCGTTGCTTCAGAATGATCAGAGATCAGTGGCCATCTTGAGGCGTTAGTCCTTGCTAGTTTCTTTTTACCAGTTAAACCCAAAAAAACACAACAGGAGTTTTTAAAATAAATTAAAACAAAAAATTAAAAATTAAACCAAAAAAATTGGACAATTTGTAGTTTTTAAAATTGAACCAGTAGAGCATTTTAATCATTCCAACTTTAAGATTTATAATGCAAAATGCTGTGATCTCTTTTATGCATTAAAATATGAAAAAGGGGATATAATTTCACTATTTCAATATAAATTTTGTTAGTTAATTTAGTTTAATTTATGAACTAATTTTCAAAGAATTCAATTTCTCGCAGTTTTAATAAAATTCAAATCCCAAGAAAGAAAGGAGGTTTTGACGAAAAAAAAAAGATTCTTTTAATTATTAGACCGGTAGCTTTTAACAAGCCATGATATTTTGCCGGGTTTTGCGGGTCAACCGTTCTTTTTCCTAAATAACATCAAAAAGCCCTGTGGGGCCTTTTGCTCGTTCCTTCTATTCAATTCAATTAATGCACAACAAGAAGATTTTAATTTTTAGTAATAATAATCAATTAGATGGTTCCATTCTCATTGAAAATTGTTAAATTACTTCAGAAAAAATCAAGAAGGTAATTTGATTTACCAAAAACTAATGATTACTGCTACGGTTGTTTCAACTGTAAAAATCTAAAACCGTTCAATTTTTTTAATTCAATTTTTAACTTTTCGGTTCAATTTATTTTAGTAACTCTTGTTGTTAAAAATTTGTTAGTTTATTAATTAATTGATTAATTTTTATAAATTAATAAATTTTTATAAACAAAAATAAATAAATACAATTTTACTTAACAATCTCTTTTTCAAATTATTTATTTCAATTATATTTAAAAAAATTTAATTTATTCAATATTTAATTAATTTTATGACGTTTTAATATCGATTAAACCTTTTAAATCTTAAACCTCTTATCTTACCGGTTTAACTTCTGGACTGATTTTTAAAACATTGCCCAAAAACTTATTTTTCATGAAGTTATTTATTTTTGTTTTACGTTTAAGTCTAAATCCTATACTATGCACCCTAACGGGTCACATTAAAAGTGTCCCTATAGGATCTCTTTAGGGCACGTCTTTTCTCAATTACTTTTTTTTTTGGTTACATTTCTCAATTACTTTGGGAAGTATTTAATTAATATTGGTTGGAAGAAGGTATGCTAATCAACAATATATTAAGTGTTAGATAATTTATGGTTGTATAGAAACAACTTGAATTTAAAACTTAAATTAATATAGTTTTTAGTATTGAAACAAAAGTCATATCTTTTGTGGGGAAAGGAATTGGAATTTGAGTTTCATAGTTGATATGCTACAAATTATAAGTACTAATGTTTTTCATAGTGGATTGGACCGTATTGAGTCAAATATAACCCCTCAAAATGTAGCTCGAGTTATATTCAAAATTTTGCTGAACCCAAGTTGCGTGGTCCGAACTTAATAGAGTTATCGTAAAATAATTTCATTTTAATCTTAAAATTTTTTAATTTGTAAAGAAAAATAATGTCATTTTAAATATGATTTATTAATCACTAAATATGACAATGAAACTAATGATTCTTTTCTTTATGGCATGTTTTTTGGTACAAGTTTGGTACTTGTGTTAGCCAAGTCTTGAGCTTTGATACATAACAATTCACCTTTTGAATCTCTAAGGCCCAAACTCAAAAAGGGCCCATATGCTCACACCTAAGAAAATAAAACAAAAGTAGAAGAAAATGGATACTAACAAAGAGATTTTGTGCTAGTGATCTCATTTTGTCTTCTTTAATAAGTACCGTTGCCATCCAAGTTCTAGTCTGGTTTTGGGTACATTGATATGGCAGTATGGCCCAATGTCCAATGCTAGTGGGCTGACCAAATCCTCAACTACAAGTCCTGATATACGTTTGTGTTCACAACTTTTGGTACAAATTAGGTCTGACATGATTGGCTGGACTTCATAATTTTATTATCATCATCATCACTACCTAGTCTAAAATTTCGCAATAAAGTAAGGTCTGGAAAGATCCAATAGTACGCTGTCTTATCCCTATATAGTAGAGAGGCTGTTTTTGGTGGATCCATATGCAAATGAGACAATATAAGAATGATGCAGATAGCAGAAATAATTCATAAAACATAAAATAAATGAAAATACAAGTAAAGTGGAAATAAAAGCACTAAATAGAAATAATAATAAAAATACCCAAATTTCAAGATATAACTAAAATAAATGCAAATAACACTAATGATACTAATCACAAATAATAATAATAATAATAATAATAATAATAATAATAAAGACAAAACCAAAACTAATAGGAAACTCATAACTTAGAAATGATATTTGAGTCCGATTTGAAATTAATAAATAAAATTAAGTTATTTAGGTTCATATTTGAAAAGACTAATTTAACTAAATAATTACTTTACATTGATTGATTAAAATAATGTTATTTTAATTTTAAACCCTAACCGAAATTTGAATCGAGTTTGAGTTATAGCTGATGCCAAAGCTAAGGTTTTGGCGTCACGATCGTCAACAAGACCAACGAAACTAGCAACGATTAGTGACCTGAAAATCTATATTCAAGCCCAGGCTTTGCTAAATCTCGATTAAGTTTGAGATTTTAGGGTTGAGCTCGTCAAATCCTATTTTTTTTTAAATTAATATAATGCCATTTTATATGATAATTTTAAATTTTGAGTTTCAGATCGGATCAGGCAATTTGAACCCTATCTAATACTTGAAATTAAAAAAAATTGAACCCAACTCAAAATTTGATCAATTTAGGCCCTACCTATTTATTTCGAATTGAATCGAGCGTATCATCAGCTAAATCCATTTTTTGTCTCAGGTTCTTTACACGAACAGGTGGTACCCAGAATTTGCAGACCTAAGGAGAGAGACAGATGGATAAGTCAGTAGAGAGGCCTGTAGCGGAGAAGTCAGCCGAGTGTAAATTCCAGAATTGGAGAAAAGATAAGGTCGCAGGAAAGACCAGGCACTGCAAGACATAATACAATCCGCGACGTTTTATTAATAAAACGTCACAGAGTGTGAAGACTTTTAGTGACGTTTTAAAAACATCACAAAAAATTTGAATTTTTTGTGACATCTTATAAAAACCTCACAAATTTGTAACATTTTTTACAACGTTTTATCCAAAAATCGTTGCAAAATAAATAGTGCGACGTTTTGTCGAATAAAACGTCGTAAAAGATGTTTCCCAATTAAAACATTTTCTTGTCCCGCGTTTGATCTTTTCTGGTTTCTTCTCTCGGCCCAAAATTGGTCCAGCGCTTGAAAAATGAATCTGAGAACTTTTTCAATTTAGAAACCAAATATGAAAAACATCGTTACGTTGTCGACGCATCGCATTACCGCAGGAATTCCTTTCTCCTTCACTCCTTCAATCTCTGCTCCTTCTTCACCAAAGCCATTTCCTTCGTAAATATTTACAGTTCCATCGTTCACAGTTTCATAAACAGCCTCTTCTTCCTCTTTATCAAAATCGGAACCAACTCCAAATACCTGAAAATGCCCATAATCTTCATGTAAATTAAATTCCAAGCTATTCTCCGACTCTTCTCCGTGTTCGATACCAGAACGATATACTTCAGTCTCGTCTTCCATCTTCACGACGCCGGAATTGGAAAACTTCACCTCTGTGGATAACAACTGAGGAGAGTAACCAAGGAGAGGCACCATGAAGTCTTCTCTCGGAGGTAATCAAGTGTAGGTGGTGGCTTCACGGCCTGTTAGTGTGACCAAAGATGGTGCAGACTTGTGCTTAGCCCTTTGAGGCTTCAATTTAGTATTGCGGCTAAATTTAGAATTTTTGGAGTTATGGTTAGGGTTTCGCGTATTGGGGCGAGCAAGAGCTTGTAGAGGGAAGGAGCTGGTTATGGATATTCATTTTGGCTATTTCATTTCATTTTAGTGACTGACAAATCTATAAATCTACATATTTTAAGTGGCTAGATCCATTAGAGTGAGGAAGATGGGAAGGTTCTTGATACCCATCTTGGGTTTGTTGTTGTTCTGCTACCTGTCAGCTGCTGTTGGAGGAGCAGAGTACCTCAAGTATAAAGAACCCAAACAACCGTTGGGTTTGCGAATCAAAGACTTGATGAACCGAACAGATCCAAAAGGTATAGTTTTGCCGTCATCAGAGGAGTTTGGCCAGAAAATTAGGTAGATGAGGAACTTGAAGCATTTTAACTATAATCCCTCTTATCCTTTACGCTTTTTATTGAGACACATGTCAAATTCCTATATTTGATAGAAATGAGATGATGACTTATAAAAAAATCAGTTGGGGATAAAGTCAAGTGGAACTCATCTAATAGTATTGGCATAGATCGCAGTTTGGGACGGCAAATTCAAGAGGAGTGTTGTGGTTTTTGGGATTACTCGCAACTAGTAGAAAAGAAGGTATTGACTATAAGAAAGTAGAAATGGTGTTCGTTTCTTTTGCTACATGTCATGTGTATCACTTCAACCCCAATAATTGTCCATCTTTATAGAAATTTCAATTGAAGGCAAAGCAAGTAGTGCGCATAAATGATGATTATGTATGTGTTTGAGACAACCGTCACCAAGCTTCTGTAAGTCGTACTTGA
>JANZLH020000363.1:151844-165899 GCA_026770325.2 Erythroxylum fimbriatum
CTTTCTCAAGTTTCATCCTAACTCTGAAGGAGTGTTGGAAGCATTGCAATTCTTCATCCTAAATCTGTCTAAATTCTCTTGGGCATTTTTCTTTTGAGAAATAAACATCCCTACAGCAAATTGTTTAACTTCTACCCACAAAATAATGCATTAAGCCAAGATCTGACATATCAAATTCCTTCATCATGGACTCCTTAAATTTAAGAAGCATCCCTTCATGATTCCCAGTAAAGATTAGATCATCGACATATAAACATACAATAATAAGCTTTTCACCTTAAGCTTTTACATAAAGAGTATGCTCATTGGGACATTTCTTGAAACTAACCTTTATGAAATAAGCATCTATACGGCTATACCAAGCTTTTGGTGTTTCAACCTGTATAATGCCTTTTTCAACTTGTACACGTTATGCTCACATCCATGTTTCACATAACCAAGAGGTTGATCGATGAATACCTATTCTTGCAAATCTTCATGAAGGAATGCTGATTTTACATCCATCTAAAAAATTGGCAAGGAACTTTGTGCTGCTAAAGCCACCACTAATTTGATTGTAACAAGTTTGGTCACTGGAGCAAAAATTTCTTTATAATCTACACCAAACTTTTTCTTATATCCTTTAGCTATCACGCTCGCCTTATATTTGTCAATTTCTCCATTTTCTTTCAGTTTTGTCTTGTAGATCCATTTGGCCCCAATTGTCTACTGTCCGCTCGGTAAGTCTATCAGCTCCCAAGTATTGTTGCGTTCAATGGCAGCGATTTCATCATCCATAGCTTTTTTCCATTTCGACTCCTTCATAGCTTCTTGAAATGAGATAAGATCACAATATGAAAATAAGGCAAAATGAGTTAGAGGATCTTTAGATTGATTAATCCCAGTGACTTCATAGTCATCCATTCATGCTAGTCTTCTTTTATTTCAGTGAGATCGACGTTCATCAATGATTTGCTAATATAAATTTTCATCAACAATCTGCTGACCTGAATGCTCAACTTATGGACTATTTGGACAGCTTTCAATGGAGCTCCAGGTTGGGAATGATCCTCCTCATTGTCAAAATCTGTCAAGATTGTTCCAACAGAATTTTCTCCCTATAGCCAGAAGTTCTCTTCATCAAACACCATATCACGACTGATAATAACTTTCTTTGTGTTAGCATTATAAAGTTTGTAAGCCTTCGACTGCTCACTAACACCAAGAAAGACACATCGTTCAGCTTTGTCTTCAAGCTTTGTTCTTCTCTGATCTGGAATGTGAGCAAAAGCGATGTAATCGAAAATTCTCAAATGATCAACATTTGGTTGATGTCCGCTTCAAGCCTCTTTTGGTGTCATGTTTTGAACATCAAATGTTGGACTTCTATTCAAAACATGAATGCTCCATTATACTGATTCAGGTCAGAACTCCTTTGGAACATTGCTTCTTCGTAAAATACTTCGCACCATATTCAAAATGGTACGATTTTTCTTTTCGCTTACACCATTTTGCTGAGGAGAGTAGGCTATCGTAAGTTGTCTTTTGATCCCATATAGTTCACAAAAATCTACAAATTCTTGTGAATTGTACTTGCCACCCCAGTCACTACGAAGGATTTTTTTGTGCTTTGTGTTTCATTTTCAATAAGGGCCTTAAAACTTTTGAAGGCTACAAAAGCTTCTAATTTTTCCTACAAGAAGTAAACCTATGTTTTTCGACTAAAATCATTAATGGACGTTATAAAATATTGTTTGCCTTTATTGGATTTCATATTAATGGGGCCATACAGATCAGAATGGACTAATTCCAATTGCCGTTCGCCTCTTTGAGATTTTCCTGTTGGAAAGCTGTCACATGGTTGTTTCCCAAAAATACAATCTTCACAAATTTCAGCCGAAGAATCAAATTTGGGAAGTCCAGCCACCATCATCTTTTGTTGCAAAGTTTTTAACCCTCCAAAATTCTTTTAACCCTCTAAAACTCAGATGCCCATATCAATAATGCCACAACCAAGCTGGATTAGTCAATTTTGCCATAAAACAACATTGACTAACCTTTTGGAGATACAAGGGAAATATTATGTTCTTTGTCATGCTGACTCTAGCGATCAAGCCTAATTTGTCGTCTTGGATTTTACATTCTCCATTCTTAATGAGAACTTCTTAACCCTTCTCTTGCAATTGGCCAATGCTCAGTAAATTGGTCCTTAAATCTAGAACAAATAGGACATTGGAAATTGTTTGAGTATAATTTCCTTTACCTTGAATAATTATCTGCCTTTTTCCTATAACCGACTTTAGAGCAATCACAAAATTTCACCGTATCTCAATAGGATTCATCAAGAGAGGAGAAGGCTGACTTGTCTCCGCTCATATGATTGCTGCAACCAGTGTCTAAATACCACAAATCTTTATTAGTTTCTTCTTTCATATGATAAACCATTAACAAGGATATCTCCTCTTCCTTTTCATTTGCTTCTGCAAAGTTAGACTTTTCTCCACACATTTTATTTAAATTTGTGAAACACTCAGAACGGCAATACCCATACCTGTGACATCAGAAACATTCAACATTCACCTCGACTCTATTTGCAGACTTTGGTTTTCTGTCATTTGACCGATAACCTCGATTGTTTCTCTTTGAGCTCCCGTCACCAGCTTTTTCATTGAGATTTCTACCCTTCCACTTGCTTTTGTCAACTTTAACATTTTTTGTGATAGAAGTTGCTTTTAAAGCCTGCTCCTCATTGTCTTGTTGGATCAATTTTTGCTCATGAACCACCAAAGAATTCTGCTGCTCATCAATGGAGAGAGTATCAAGGTCCTTCGATTCTTTAATGGAGCAAATAATAAAATGAAATTTGGCAGCGTGGATCAAAGGATCTTCTCAACAATTGCAACATCTTCAAGCCCGTCCCTAGGAATCCACATCTTGTTTGCGATTGCCATCGTTATTGAGAAGTAATCTGAAACTTTCTCACCAGACTTCATGCGCAAAGTCTTGAATTCACCACGAAGAGCTTGAATTTGTGCTCGCTTCGCCCTCGCATTTTTTTGATACTTCTTCTTCATGGACCCCTAAAACTCATTTGAGGTGTCTTTTTGAAGGATTGTTTCCAAAATTGAGCCATTAATAGTTTGGAACAAATAATTTTTAGCCTTCAAATCTTTCAACTTGAGTGCATTCAGCTCTGTCTTTTCTGTATCTGTCAAAGGAATTCCCTCTGTCGGTTCTGTGAATTTGCTATCATAACCTGCTAGTACTTCTTCAACCTAAGAAAATTCTACATCAGCATGCTCCAATGATCATAGTGACCATCGAAATGTGGAATAGCCAGCTGCACAAAGTTATCTGTAGCCATGTGTAGCTTCTTTTGCAAACTCTAATTCTCTCCCTTACGTGTTTCACTCAAAGAAATTAACTTTCTTTGATACCACTGTTAAACTCAGTGAATTGGAAAATGTCATATTTTATTTTAACAAAGCAATACCTTTTATAGACAATTACATCAACAAAAAAGGCTAAATAAAAGGAACAAGACTAACAACTTTGAATAACAACCTCCTACTTTATTGACAACTAAAACCACTACCCAAAGAGTAGGAAAATCATAACAACAAAATAACAATTAAATAAATATCTAACATTAACAATATCTTTTTTCAATTAAACTTCAAATTTTTTGATAGATAAAGATAGTCTCTTTCAATCATATTTCAAAATCTTTAATTTTATTTAATCTTTAACCAGTTTTATAACGTTTGAATATCAGTTGAATATATTAAATCTTAAACTTCTTGTCTTACTAGTTTAATTTCCAATCCGGTTTTTAAAACATTAGTTTTGAGTTAAGTTTTATTGTCTAAAATGTTAAAATGACATTTTTGTGATGATATATACCTTTTTAAATTAAAAATTAAGATATACTTAATGAATTACTTAACGATTAGAACATTCAAAATAATTTACCCCATTTCTTTCTCTCGGAATCCTAACTATTAAAGGTTATAAATTGTTTACAAGAACTATTACCGTCCACTCTAGCTTGATAATTTTAATATTACTTATCCGTCTGATGATGTTCTTAAACAAATGCAATTGGTTTGTATAAAAAAAGTGGTTTAAATCTTGACGTGGTAAAGTGACTGCCGTGAAAGTCTCCACTTTCGGGCATTGAGACATCTCCAGGTCTTGTGCTTCCAAGGGGGTGGGAACAAGAATACCCGTGAGTTGGGAACCAATGCTCGTGGTTAAATTATAAACATTTGGCCTAAGAGCGTGCCAAGCAGACGAAGCCCTAGTCGGGGCCTAACATGCCATGCACACGCCACGCTCCCTACACATGCAAACTTGCTCTTATACTTCGTCTTTGAAATTGCTATAAAATAATTACTATGTTAACGTCACTAACTAAACTATATTTATGCTCCTTTTTAAAACAAAAATTAGACTCTTACGACATCAAGTATAATAACACTCGTGTGGGAAATTTTAGATTTTACCAATAAATTTTTATTAAATATTATATTACTTATTTGTAACCGGTAAAGTTACACTTTTATGGTCGGAAAATTACAGTTTCGTGTTATAGAAACAATCTTTTTGTAAAATATTAAAAAAATGCTGCATACAACTGATGACCTTCTTGATTCTTTCAAAACGAAAAATTTTGTACATTGAAATTTACCCTTTAAATTATAATTCTAAACTGTAAGTTCATTGGACACAAAGTTTGGAGATTTATAATGAACTTCCTAATAATATATATTGTGAAAAGCAAGCAAATTAATTAAAAGGGTAGGCATCATTCAGTAGGTCACTCACTTTATTTATTTGTTGTTATTCCAAATGTTTACATCAAAACGGTACGGCTAGGTTATTAATTATTACGTATGTTATTTTCAGAAGTGAAAGTGAAAGGGCATCGTTATTCATTTTTTTTGCAACAGCAACGTATATAAAAGAATCCTTAGTCTTGTCCTCCTTACGTACAGAATGATCTAAGTAGTCCTTTGGAATTTTCTCAATGTTTACCAATAATTAAAAAACTTAATTAATTGAATTGTAAAATTATCTAATTTTTTATTCGATTTATTTTAATAATTTTTGTTGTTAAAAATTAATTAATCTATGAATTTTTATTAATTAAATTTTTTTTATAAATTTAAATTTAATTGAAAAATTATTAAAGTTAGATCAATTTCAAACTTTTTGATTTGATTGAATTTAATTGAAGATTTTGGGCCTAAATCTAACCTAGCCCATTACTATATTCGGCAATTAATACAAAGAATGATGTAAGAGTGGCTCTTAAATACATCATATTTTGCCACTTTGATAAGTATAATGAAAACTATAATTGAAGCTATTCTATATATAAATCAAATGATCTCTAGTTCGAAAGCTTGAGCAATCTAAAGAGTAAGACTAGAAACTATGATTGAAGCTATTATATATAGATAAAATGATCTCTAGTTCGTAAGCTTGAGCAATCTAAAGAGTAGGACTAGATTAGCTTTTTCTCAAATGGAATTGGTTATGTATAGAATTCTATTGCTAATGAAGCCTATCATGATGAGGTAGCTAAAATGTCATCTTCCTCACACTTGTCACTAACAAAACCACTAACCAAATAGGATTTGTCATCAAACACATACTATATTTGTTGCTAACATAGTGGAGATGGTAGATCTATAAATTATTTTTTGGTGGGGCACAACGGATTCATAAAGTATTTCAACTAGTGGTATTTTTCAAAGTCAATAAATTATTTCAAATTTTGAGGAAACTTAGGAAAGACAAAGAATAAATGACACCAAGATGATGAGTTTTTACTTTTTAGAGATTCATTAATTGGTAGTACTTCATGACATTGTGGTCGTATTCATAAAAAATTGTTAAATCTTAACTGATTTATTCTAAAGTTAAGCGGTTTAAGATTTAAAAAGTTAAACTGATATTATTGTTATAAATTAAATAAAATTAAAGAATTTAAAATATGATTGAAAGAGACCGTACTTATTTTAATTAAAAAAGAAATTGTTAAATAAAAATTAATTAATTAATAATGACTTGTTAATTTATAAAAATTGACCATTAATTAATAAATTGATCAGTTTTTAATAATAAGAATTATTAAAGTAAATTGAATTGAAAATTTAAAAATCAACTCGAAAAATTGGACGTTTCAAATTTTTTACAATTAAACTGACTGAACTGGTTAGACTTTTTAATTATTGTATTATAGTACATATTGCCTTGAAACATTAATCAAATATGTGATAAGTGATATAAAATTGGTATGCAGCAATTTATATAAGTTATGATCGATCAGCTCATTTTCTTATACCAGACACACAAGTATCAAATAGCTCCGAAAGCTTATCCACCATGGTAGCATTTTGTCCTCCCATGTTTCAAGGTTATGGATGGTCATTAGAGGACCCCATAATCAATGAACAAAGCTACATATTTGCAGAAAGTGAAACAGCTGAGTCTTTCCCTTATTTATCTCCCATACTATCTGATCAACCACAACTTCTCAAGTTTAATCACTCTGCAACTTCTTTGACTGGATATGGTGATGAACCCGACACGGTTAATTATAAGAAGCTCAACCATAATGCCAGTGAACGTGATCGTCGAAGGAAGATTAATAACTTGTATTCTTCACTCCGTTCATTGCTTCCTGCAGGAGATCAAAAGGTAACCCTGACTCCAACTTCAAAAATAATGTACATATTGTTCTAAATCAAAAGCTCTAATGTATTGAGCTCTTGTTTCTAATGATTTTGATGCAGAAAAAGTTAAGCATACCAGCTACAGTTTCACGAGTTCTTAAATACATACCTGATCTACAACAGCAAGTAGAAAAACTGGTTCAAAAGAAGCAGGAGCTTCTGAAGACGAAATCTAAACAAGATGATGTGATAATTAATCACGCAAACCAAAGAACAAGAACCCATCAAAGGTTTTCGATCGCGGTATCAGTAAATCGAGTTAATAACACAGAGTTCATTATTCAGATTTCCACCTCAAAGATCCATCAAACTCCACTGTCACAAATCCTACTCAGTTTGCATGAGGATGGCCTTTTCCTGATGAATTCTTCCTCCTTCAAGTCCTCTAACGACAGGGTTTTCCATAATCTTCATCTACAGGTTTAGTTTCCTGACGTTCATTGCTTTGCTTTGATGAAGATAGATGTGTAAATTTGTTTCTAAATCTGGTTTCTTACTTTGAATTTTCAGGTTTTGCAGATGAAAGGAACTGTTAACATTGAGTGTGAGGCTCTAAGACAGAAGCTTTTGTCCTTGTATGAGGAAAGGGAATCAATGTTTCCCTGAAAGCGTGAATCTTGATTCCTTGATATTCTTAGCTACCCTTATCTAAAAATCTTTGAGCCGTTTAATTTTAGGATCGACCATTTTAATAACTCTTATTATTGAAATTAATTATTTTATTAATTAATTGATCAATTTTTATAAATTTATAAATTTTTATAAGCTAAAGTAAATCAATTAATCTTCATTTAACAAAATTTTAATTAAACATAAAAATTTCTATAATTAAGAATAATCTTTTTAATCATATTTTAAATTATTTAATTTTATTCAATCTTTAACCGATTTTATGACGATCTAATGCTGATTAAATCTTTTAAACCTTAAATCTCTTATTTTATAGGTTTAACTTCCGGTTTGATTTTTAAAATATTATAAATATAAGTAAAATACATAAATGAAATTAAATTAAATGAATTCCTCACAGTATTAAAATTAAAAGATTTGTGAACATTACTTTTTATAATAATTATTAAATTAATTTTATAATGCATTTTGTTTTACCTTATAAGCATCTTCAGCTTTCAAGAATTCACAATGCAGATCTACATAGTGGCTTCTTTAGTTAGACTGTAGACTGTAAAGTGGGTGCAACTAACTAATGATCTCCAACATAAAATAAGAGCCGTCTTGGTTCAGACATTAGAGTGTACGAGATTCTGCTTATGAGATTCCAAGAATCTGATACTTGTTCGAGACAAGACAGTGACACTCCTGAATTGTGAGACGCGTGTAATAATTGAGTGTGCACAAGGATATGGGTTCCCCATATCTGGGCTTAAATAGCTTGCGTATTAGGTAGAGAGACGATAAATAGGCCCAATTTAGTTAGACCCTATTTAAAATTAACGAGCTAAATTAACATAAGGGATTTGTCAATTTTGCAATGAAAAAATAAAATTAAATGTTTTAATAAAACAAACTTTAGTTTATGATCGCTTTACTCTTTGGAACTACAATTAATCATTGACAAAAATTAATTATTTTATTAATTATATATTTGATGTAAAACTAAATATTCCTCTTTTTTAAAGATTAGTTAATCAAAAATATATAATTCAATTAACCTTTATTGTTTAACAACTTTAAATACGATAGAAAATCAATTAAACAATAGCTTTAAGAAAGAAAGACTATTGAAGCAAGATAACACAATATTCCTGGTTGTATTTAACTAGTTGCATGCTTTTATTAAGAGAAATGATTTCTGACCTAGTAAATTAAAATTCGTAGTCGTCACAGATAATTAAAAGAATGGAACTTTCACGTATTTAAACATTATTCTAGCAAATGATTATTTTAACTAATAAATTAATCAAATGCATTATAAATTAATAAAAAGTAATCATAAATAGACGTATAGAAAAGTAATTCAGTACATGAGTTAATGAAACACTTTACTATAAGACTCGATTATCTCTCAATCTTACAAATGATTATTTTAACTAATAAATTAATCAAATGCATTATAAATTAATAAAAAGTAATCATAAATAGGCGTATAGAAAAGTAATTCAGTACATGAGTTAATGAAACACTTTACTATAAGACTCGATTATCTCTCAATCTTTAAAGTTCTAAAAAGAGTTTCCATTTCTTTCAACTAAGATTAAAAGACTTAATCAACAATAGTCATTCCTACCACTAACATCTGTTGGTGTTATCGGTCTAATGCTTGCTCCCTACGGTTTGTCAACGTTATTATCCTCATTATATCAAAAACATCATCAGCATCATTATTCAACATTTATATTTTTATGGGTGATAATGTTTATAACGTTAATGCATCTAAATGTCTCTTTACTGCAGTGATAATGTATGCAATAATGCAACACTCTTTCTATATATACCCACACATCTGCTCCCTTTGGATCATCCCCACAGCTGTGTTTTCTTTTAATTTTCTCCATACAACACACAGTTTTTTACAGACACTTATCAATACACGCATATCTCCTTCCACAACAATAATACACGCACATCTTCTTCTTATCTCATCTCTTCTTTGTACTTTTGCTGTTATTATTTCTCAGAGACAATTTCTACTCTATCCTTTGGAGTGTATCGAAGCTGGTAGAGGAAATGTTAACTTTGGGATTGGATCTTATTGTCTTGCTGCATCATAGAGGAGAATTTTTGACTTAGGGCAGCGATTTTTCACGATGCCTTACATTTTGAGCTAAGCTGTTCCAATTAATTATTTTATTGCTATCTCTATACAATCTAAGTACAATCTAAGTCGGAAAATTATTACATTGCTACTGTTAGTTGAAAAATTGTTTTGTTGCTATTGTTGTCGGATATTTATTGCGTTTTGATACTATTTGTTGACAATTATTTCGATTGTGCTGCTGCGTGTTTATTTCGAAATATTGTTTTGTTCTTACTGCTACTTGAGTGTTTTATGTGAGACATCTCTATTACCGGATTCAATGTATCGTCTACGAATGAGATCAACGTAAGTTCTGCACTTACTATTCTCCACATAGGTTATACCCTTATCATCGTAACCCAGAGGATTATACCTGACCTAACTAGATTAGATCCTCAAGATGAGAGAAATTTTAATTGATGGTTTGAGAAAATTATATTTTTCTTTCAACAATATGAATCAATTATGTACTGTTTCAAGAAATTCCTAGTGACAATACTGTCCCTAAGACGACTAAGGATAACCATACCTTTAGGGGAGTGTTGCTCAACCATATGATAAACCTATTGTTTGATATCTACTGCAAGTACAAAACAACTAAGAAAATTTGGGATGCTTTAGAAGTAAAATATGGGATGGATGATGCCGGTGCTAAGAAATACGCAATTGCTAGGTGGTTAAAATTTTCCGTTGTTGATGATAAGCCCATTATGGATCAGTTACATGAGTATGAAAATCCAGTTGCCAAAATCCTTGCTAAGGCTATGAACATGTGTGAGTTGTTTCAAGTTAATGCCCTTATTGAGAAACTATCTGCTCATAGAATGAGTATAAAAACTAATTGAGGCATAAAAAAAAGACACGAAGGTACAAAAGTTGATAGGGCATATAAAGATTGAGGATGCCAACCGTACACAGAATAAGGCTAAATCACTCACTCTTGTCCCTACTGTTAAGGATAATGTAATACATGGTGACAAAACAATTTTTTCAACAACAAAAAGCATGGTTAGTTTAAGCGTAAAAGGATTGATAGTGACTGTTGGTGGTGACACAAACCAGGCCATCCTCCTGCTCTTTGCAAAGCTAGAATCATCCATGAGAAGAAGGGTCAAGGACAAAAACCACGACAATTCAGGAAAGGAAATCATAAAGGATACCAACAAGGTAACCAAAAGAAATTTGGTAAGCCTTAAGCTAATAGGGTCGAACCTGTTAGTGGTAATGACGAGGAGATCATTACTGCTGTAGTATCCGAATTTAACCTTGTTGGAAACTTGGTCGAGTGGAACATTGATACAGGAGCTACACGCCACATTTGCACCAACAAGGACCTGTTTAAGAAGTTAAATGATATTACTGATGGTGAATTTGTATATATGGGCAACTCCAGCAAAGTTCTTGTCCAAGGAGTTAGGAAAGTCACTCTCAAACTCACTTTTGGAAAAATTTTAGCATTAGAAAATGTTTTATTTGTTTTTGATGTACTTAGAAACTTTATTTATGGTGCATTACTTAACAAAGCGGATGTCAAACTTACCTTTAACTCTAATAAGCTAGTTCTTACTAAGAATGAGAACTTTGTTGATAAAGGGTTTTGTAATGGGGGCTTATTTGTACTTGACATTGAAATGAATGCATCTACGTCTTCTGCATACATTGTTAAGTCTCTAGACCTATAATAATATAGACTTAGGCAAGTGAATGTGAGGTCAATTAAAAAGATGCAAAGCTTAAACTTATTACCTAACCAGATCACTAATGAAATGGAAAAATGTCAAATTTATGTTGAGGCTAAACACTCTAAAAAACTTTTTAAGTCTGTAACCTAGAGGGAGTCACAATTGTTAGACTTGGAGCACACAGATTTGGGTGTTTTTAAGAATAGTGTGAGTAAAGGAGGTATGAGATATTATATTACTTTTGTAGATGATTGTTCTCGATTTACTAAGGTTTACTTATTGAAAAATAAAAGTGATGTGAAGGAAGTATTTATGAAATACAAAGCTGAGGTTGAGAATCAATTGGAAAGGAAAATTAAGAGATTAAGGTATGGTCGAGGTGGTGGGTATAATATTGATTTCCTTACTGATTATTGTGGGAAGGTCAGGATTATTCATGAGCTTTCAGCCCCTTATACACCTGAACAAAATGGAATAGTCGAGGGAAAAATTGAACTCTTAAGGATATGATGAATGCAATGTTGATTTCCTTAGGTTTACCTTATTTTATATGGGGGAAGCTATTCTTTCAACTTATTATGTTCTAAGCAGGGTTTGTCATAAGAAACTAGATTAAACCTCTTATGAAATTTGGAAAGGTTATCCACATAACTTGAGTTTTTTTGAAAGTGTGGGGTGTCTTACTAAGGCTGTTCTACCTGAACATAAGATAAAGAAAATTGAGCCTAAGATCATCGATTCAAAATTTGTGGGATATGCCCCTAATAGTGCTGCCTATAGATTTATGGTTAAGGAAGAGGGATCTAGCACTTATGACCAATTATGGAGTTAATGCAGTGTTCTTTGAAGATATATTTCTTATGAAAGTGAGTGTGTAAGCTCATATAGAATATGTCCCTAGTTCTTCTACCAATGATGACATTGAGGAAAAGGAAATTGTTGAACAAAGGAGAAGCAAAAGAGCTAGAGTACCCACCAGTTTTGGTTCTGACTATATTACTTCCTTTGTGGTGAAAAAACATAAGGAGATAGATGACGATTTTATGGTGATTTATATTATTGAGGAAGATCCCAAAACTTATGAGGAAGCAATGAGATATGTGGATGCTACCTTTCGGAAGGAAGCCATAGATAGTGAGTTAGAGTCAATCACATCAATAAAACTTAGGTTTTAGTTGATCTACCTCAAGGGTGTAAGCCTTTAGAGTGTAAGTGGATTTTCAAAAAGAAATTGAGACCTAAAGGAACCATTGAGAGGTTCAAGGCAAGACTTGTGATTAAAGACTTTAAATAAAATGAAGGATTGGACTTTTTTATTCTTACTCTCCTGTTACTAAAATTGCATCTATGAGGATGTTGTTTGCTATTGCCTCAGTATTTAAGCTTTATGTGCACCAAATGGATGTTAAGACAAATTTCTTAAATGGCGATCTAGATGAGAAAATTTATACGGTCCAACCCTAGGGGTTTAGAGTGCCTAGTCAAGATCAAAATGTGTGTAATTTGGTTAAGTCTTTGTATAGACCTAAACAAGCTCCCAATCAGTGGCATGAGAAATTTGAAAGTGAGATTTTCAAACATGGTTTCGCCTCTTGTGATGCTAATTCCTGCATTTACATGAAATCTAACATCAATGATTGCGTGATCATAACTCTTTATGTGAATGATATGCTTATTTTTGGTACTAGTTTATTTGTCATTGATACTACGAAGAGTTTGCTGAAGTCTTCCTTTAATATGAAAGATCTTGGACCTGTGGACTCTATTTTTAGAGTTAAAGTTGATAGGACTGACTTTGGTTTAGGTTAAATCAAACTCATTATGTCGAGAAAATTTTGAAGAAGTTTGGTTACTATGATGTTGATCCAGTCAAGACTCCCTATGATGCTAGTGTTGTTTTAAAGAAAAATATTGGTGATAGTGTAAGCCAAGCTGAGTATGTTAAAATTCTTGGTGGTGTGATGTTCTTAATAAACTATTCCCGTCCTAATATTGCATACTGTGTGAGTAGACTTAGTAGGTATACTCATAATCCTAGTGAAGAGCATTGGAATGCATTGATTCTTTTGTTGAGATATTTGAAAGTACTATGCATTATGGATTATCTTTTGGTGGTCATCCTCTTGTATTGAAGGGGCATTCTGATGCTAATTAGGTTACAGAGAGTGATTATATCCACCTTACCAATGGTTATGCTTTTACCTTGGCAGGAGCTGCAGTGTCTTGGGAATCATCCAAGCAAATATGTATTACGAGATCAACAATGGAAGCTGAGTTTATGGCTTTGGAGCTGGTAGGATGGGAAGTTGAGTGGCTAAGGAATCTCTTAGCAGATATCCCGCTTTAAGAAAAACCAATTCCTTCTATGTTCTTTCATTGTAATTCGCAGGTTGGCATTCATGTTGTTGAGATATAAAATTGTCTGTACTTTAATTAGACATGGTGTAATTTCTCTAGAATATGTCAAGTCAGAGAGAAACTTAGCGGATCCATTTACAAAAGCTTTTAGTAGGAAACTAGTTTCAAAGCATGCCAAAGGGATGGGGTTAAGCCCAATTGTATAATAATCTCGTAATGGACACCTATCTTGGGAAATCAAGTTCAATGAATTAAACGAAGTTATGTGGTAACTACTTAACTTGTACATTGTTTGTGAAATAATACTAAGATATATTCAGTTGTTGAATATCGTCCTTAGCATGACTTTACTGCGTTTGATGAGGTTGGATTGTTTAATTCTTAATGAGTTCTATAGTCCAAGTTTGGGTGGTATGAGCAGTACACACTTGATGGACTCACCTACGTGATTTTGGAGGGGGGTGGTGATGCTGTCGCCTGCAACCAAATATAAAAGAAATCACTTCCGTTAAAATAAATTAATGTAGTAGCGGTAAGC
>JANZLH020000363.1:249845-267891 GCA_026770325.2 Erythroxylum fimbriatum
ATAACAAAAGCATCCTAACATATACCCTCTCATCTTGCTAAATTCACATATCTCATATAACAATCTCCATTCTTGAAATTTTCTCTTTCTTTGCACAAGAATAATTCACCACAAAGTTCTCATTTAATGTCAGTTTTATAATTCAAAATCCAACTAAAAGAGCGGGGTCCAACACTTTTCATACCACAACTACTCCGATTTTGAAGACATTAAAAGATGGAACTGTGAAGTCCATCTATGCAAAGCCCAATGAAGATCCATTTGGACCTTTTACATCCGACGCTACATTCTAATCCAGCCCGTATTTTCACATACGGAAGGTAAATCTGGTCCTCCTATCCATTATTTCAAATCTAATGGAGATCCATTTTATGTCAGTCATCATCGTGGATATTTTGTATGAGATGTCGACCCATCTATGTGCGAACCCGACTGTGAAGTCTGTCTCAATCTTGAGGCAGATAGTGATGATGATGATGAACGGTATGCCAGAAGGAGAAGGAAGAAGAAAAGGCCTAAACCTCGTTGTATGCCTTTTCAACAGTATCATCCACACAAGGATGATCCAGATCTAGATGATTCTAGCAAATCTATTAGTTTACAAATCTTGCACTTAAACTTGTTGTAGAAGATTCATCTGCTCAATCAGATAATATAAAAGCTTATTCTGAAGCCTCTATCACAACATCTGAATTCTCTACAACAATCTCTAAGTCATCATCTGAACAAATCTCTAAACCATCTTCTGATTCCTCACCACAGCTAGCTGATTTTTCAGAATTATCTCAAGTTTTGATGACTATGCCTGAACCTACTGAAGTTGAACTATAAATAAATGAAGTAGAATCTACAGGTACCGAACCTTTCAGACCTGAACCAACACCACAGGCTGCACCTGCTCAACCAGCTGTTCAAACCAAGCATACTTCAAGACCTTGGTTCACTTTTGATGATCTACCCCCAAAGAAATGGAGAGGTCGCTTACATGAATTCGGTGCATGGATAGATCTATAAATGACTCGATCGAATAATCTATTACATGATATTTTGTCTGAGTTTACACCTCATTTCACTGGTACTTTGCGAGAATGGTGGAAATGTATTAACGACTATCAAAGACTTCAGTATATCCAAGTCCCTACAACCAGAGCTCTTCTTGGAATAATTCATAAGGAATTCATTGGTGACTTTCAGCTTATTAATAAGCAGATCTGTCAGGAATATTTTGCAATGAAATGTTGTTCACTTGACAAGTGTGATTTACAAAAGCATCATCAACGTATGACGGAAAGGTACTATCCTCTTAATGGTTGGAATGATGTTAATCTTCAATATACTTTTATAACATCCCTTCCATATCAACTACAACCAGAGTTACAAAGGACCATTGTTTCTTTACAGCGAGATATGACTAATATATCTCTTGGAGAAATATACCAGCTTGCTTTAGTCTTTCTTGATAGGTTAAGTGATCAACATGCCTTATTCAAGAACATCATTAAGGGTGGCCCAGTTCTCAAACAGGCTTGCAAGAAGTCTTATCTTCACATCAAGTGCAAAGAAAAAAAAATTGTGATTGTCTTAACAAGATGAAAGACCATCTTCAACAAGTCTGTCATAGAAGAAAATTCCGTAGACAAATGGAAGGCTACAAGCCTCTAAGAAAAACATATTAGAGTGAGTGGCAAGAAGAGAAGAATTGTGAGATTCTTTAAGAAATCTTCTCATTGTCAGAAAGTTTATCGCTATCTTCTCTAGGGACAACAAGGATACTTTGCACGTACTTTTCCTTACAAAACAAAGAAGGATGTCAGATCTGATTGAAGAACAATCTTATGATGATGAGGACACAAAGTTTTCTGTTTCTGTCATGACCTCTGAAGATGAATCCTCTGATGATTCACTATACATGCTACAGTAGACCTATATGAAGTTAGATTGTACTCCAGTTTAATGACCATATGTCCACATCCAACTCTTCAGACTAGACAAATATGATGATAGACCCATTAATTCCATTGGGTTTATGGATATTGGATCCGACTGTACGATCATGAAGCCCAATATCTTACCCTCTAAGGCATCAACCTCACATGATGAGTATTTTACAAATATAGATGACAATTCATTCAAAATAGGGCTTATTACCATGAGAAAGATCGAGATCTGACTCTTTTCACAGTGTATAATTTGGACTAGATTGCTTGGAAGCAATCTACCTGACCTAGATATTCTCATTGGTATAGATGTATACAGTATAGCCTCACCTTTACAGATCCTACCCACAAGCCTCAAGTATCAATCATTTTTCAGTCCTTATAATAATGTCAAAAATGTATTTGAACTTTCTCAAGTTCCTACACCATATATATCATTGCGAGATAAACTGTTAGACAACTGTCTAGAATCTCATTCACAATTTTCTCATCTATATCCTTTGTGAAAAAATGCTGACTTTTTCATAAGTCTACCTTTAAAAAAAATGAGGATATCAATCCCATAAAAGCCACACATCTAGGGATGAACCCTAGTGCTTTAAAGCTTGCACATGATGAATGTGCTATCCTTTTGAAGCAAGGATTGATTGAGCCCACAAAATCAGACTAGGCTTGCCAGGCGTTTTATGTTAACAAACGTTCAGAGCAAAAGCGTGAAAAAAAGAAATTAGTAATTGATTACAAGCCTCTGAATGGATTTCTGCAAGATGACAAGTTTCCTCTTCCAAAGATCAGTACTTAGGTACTATTTTTCAAAGAAGTTGTTATCTTTTCTAAGTTTGATCTTAAAGCAGGATTTTGACAATTAGGTATGCACCTAACTGAGAGATACAGGACTGCATTCTGCATTCTCAAAGCACAGTACCAATGGACTATTATGCTATTTGGGCTTAAAGTCGCTCCATCACTGTTTCAAAGAACAATGACTAAGATATATGAGCCTATCCTCTACAGTGCAATCATTTACATCGATGACATTCTTATGTTCTCAAACATGAGGTACATCAGGCCTTACTTCAACAATTCTTGGATCTTACTAACTAGTATGGTATTATGCTTGCAGCCTCGAAAAGCATCATTGGCACTAAAGAAATTGAATTGCTGGGTATGCATTTCAAAGGTGGATTCTACTAGTCTGGTACATATATTGCACAAGAACTGTCACATTTCCCTGATGAACATCTCACTATGAAACAGATACAACAATTCCTGAAGATTGTTAATTATATCAGTGAGTTCATACCATACGTGACATCTCATCTTTCATGTTTATCTAAGTCACTGAGACAACATCCACCTTGGCCTCCTGATCTTTTCCCTTATAAATATCCTCTTTAACAAAGTCTCGTTGCAACTCCTTTATCCTTTAAAGTTTTTAGTCATCAAATTCTTATGGCTACTGAACCTCTCTTTTCCTTTACAAAGAAATGTTTTCCTTCTATTACTAGTACACCCACTAGTATTTTTGAAGTTGCCTCACTTTCTCGCATGAGTTTGCTTTATTATTTACATCATTTTCTTTATGAACATAACTCTCTTGGAAGTTATACAATGTTCAATCTGAAAGCACCTTAACTTAATGTGACATTTCTCTATGATCCTCTTTCTAAAAACACATTATGGTATCTTTGGGCACTTCCTGCCCTTTATGCTTGTGCTGTTACTATATCTCTTCTTTAGCTCTATCAACATCTTTATGACATAAACAATAGAAGCTCTTTGTTATGGACATTTATTGAGTGGTTTCAACCACTAGATCAATGGAAGCAACAATATTTTATAATAATCTCATAACATTGTCTATGTAAAGCTTCTGCTAGACGACAATCTACTCATTGTTTCTTCATCCTCCATCTTCCATATTAAGAAACACATACTGGTGTCCTTTACAATGAACATTGTGTCGATTTTTATCATACTTCATTATATTGGACACAACGTCAAGAAAATGTGCTTCAATCTCTTAGAGATTTTCTCAAAGAGATAAATTGTTTTCCAAACATACCAGTAATTTCCACCTTTATTAGATCATATCCCGGTGAATTTACTCTTGGTGAGCCAGAAGCACCAGAAGTTGATATACCAGGTTCCAATAGTGCTCATTATGATATAGAAGAATCAGTCTTAGATATTATAGGACCTTCTCAGCTTTTTAACTCAGTCTTTCAGGATGCTCAGAACCTAGATGATGATAACTATAGTTCTAATGAAGATGGGTTAAATCAATTCCTACACAAACTTCACATATGTGAGCTTAATCCTAGTAAATAACAAAAGACCTATGAAGTTGATACTGATAGCTCAAGCGATCTAGATTCTCCATCTAATTTACAATCGTGGCACGACCAATTTGTGACAAATAATGCTATAGATGCCTTGGATCCCAATTCTCATAATGGGACTCGTCTTTTTAGGCGTTCTCTTTTGCTTTTAAGTCTTTTGATGAAAAGAGAATCTTTATGGCCCACAAATTACTGTACAAGATTCCTTCTTATCATTATACTATTTGCTTTTTAAAAAGATGTTTTCTTCTTCAAAGTAGCTTTGTTAAAGGTCTGATTATTGTACTTTAAAATTACTTTCTTTTTTAAAGATATAATGAGTGTGTCTTGTGAGTGTTTTACTTTGTTACCCTTGCTTCGCCTATACAAGGCTCCTCATTCAGTTGTAAGCAGGTTCTTCTTACGTTGAAGATTAGTTTAATGAAGTTTGGTTTGAGTGTTTTCTATTCTCTCTAAGTTCTCCCTCTCCTAAAAGCTTAAATCTTGAGTGATGTTACTATCTATCTTGGTACAGAGACAAGTATGCTCTACAATTACCTTTTCTAAGGATCTTGTGTATCAGAAAATCTAAGACAGTCTGTGATAGCTTTTAAAACAATTCTGCTCTGAGATTAGAGTTTCCCGGGGAAAAGAGTGTAGGTACTGTTGTGACTATTGTTTCAAAAGGGGAAAGAGAGCTGTGAAGGGTGTAAGGTTCCTAAGAGGAAGCTGAGAGTTGTGTGCCTGTGGAGAGAAAGGCTTCGTTATCTCGACCATCATACCTGGAACTTACCGATAGTCATAAGGTTCCCATGTTGATCCACAATAGTCTACCAGACATTTCGGTAGCCTACAATCTAACATTGGTTAGTTGATGGTCTTCTCAAAGGTGTTGTTTTAGCTAGTTGGTTATCGTACATTCCTTGTATGCCCTTCGGGGCATTTCATGTTTTTGTTTTCTATATCTATATAAATGAGCAGATCTATTTTTTTAAGGAAGATTTTGGTCCTCCTATCCATTATTTCAAATCTAATGGAGATGTAGATAATAAAAGAGACTCTGATGGAGAAAGGGAGAAAGATCTGCAACATTTGTTGGAGGAGTAAAAAAAAAGGGAGGAAAATATTTTTTATATTTTGCAAATTTGGGAAACTCCATTAACTAAAAAAAGAGGAATAAAATGGTGGAGAGAAGATGAAAGAAGCAAGATTGGTTTTGTAATATCCCGCCTCCAAAAATTGTTAAGAGATTAAAATGTTAGATTGATCCATATGAGTTATTTCATTTAAGAATTTAAGACGTGCATTTCATTCACATGAATAATATTTGTATACACTTATGAATCATAATTTTGAAAACATTGCAAGATAGTATATGCACCCAATTGACATATTCTGGGGTATAGAACAAAAATGAATGTGATATGAATGTACATTCCTAATGTTTTGCATTTTGATTTACAAATAACATGAATTGATGGATTATAATTAGTGAATTGGGAATTCATTATTACAATAGAGTAATTGATGAGGTGATATGTGCATCTAGTCTAATAAAATGTTAAAGAGCAAGAGAAATTGATACATAGGAAATTAGGTTGATTAGGAATATGAAATTGTTGGCCCTCAAATTTTTTTTCTTGATGAATAAGCATGATTAGATTAATTTTTGGGTCTTGTTAGATTAGTGTATGTTGGAATTAATTAGCATATTAATGTGAGTAAGATAATATGACATAGGTTAAAGGAATTAAAGTGTTAAGGTAAGTTGCATGAGGGGTAGTTTGGGAAGATCACTTAAGTTGTAAAGTCTTAAGGATTTGAAGGAAGGGTAAAATGGACATTGTGCAATCATTAAGGGTATAAATGGGGAGAAAAATTGGTGTCTTGCATTTGGAAGAATCTAAAAACAAAAATTGGAGAAAAGAGAGGAGAGAGAGTGTCGTGTAAGGAGAAAAGAAGAGAAAGAAAAGAGAGTTAAGTTAGGTTTCAACTTTTATTAGCCTTCAAGAGAGATTTTGGGGTTGAGAAAGAAGGAAAAAGGAAGAGGAAGATTAGAGCTTCCATTAGAGCCAATAAATCCATTGTTTGGTGGAGATTCAAGGTAAGTTTGTGTTTTAATATTTGAATTTTTGGAAGGGTTTTGGTTCAAAGAGCTTAGGAAATGTATGAGTTTAGGTATTCTAGGATCAATTTCATGTATTTGGTCCTTTGGGTTTTCCAATTTGAATTCTATTGAATTGAAAATTTTTGTCATTGTTAAAGGGGGGCAAGAGAGGTAAGAGGAACAAGAGGAGAGATATCCTTGAACAAGTTTTCAAGTAAGGAAATTAAGGTGGGTGACATTTTTATAACTGAGTTAACAAACCATTAAAGTTTCTTCAAATAAATGGAAGTTAATGATTTCTAACTACCTTGATTATTTGCATTTATTGTCCTTTAAAAATGCTTTGAGAATGTGCCATATGATTTTCTATGTGAAATTCTACGAATGACTTATGAGCTGATATGAAAATAATTTCAAATGGCTTCATAATAGTTGTATTTTTCGCTTTTGAATGATTTGGGAAATGGTTATATGATTGGTATAGGGTTTTGGTTGATGAAGTGTGAAATGATGATGAAATTGCATATGAAATGTTTAATACTCATGGAAGACAAGTTTTTAAAATGTGCCATTTGGGAATTGGTTTTCAAGTTCATGAATTACATGTTATGTGGGTTTGGTGTAGTCTATCCAAGAATGTCATGTCAACGTTGACTAAGTTAAAGGCTTGTCCTGCCTGCCCGCTAGTCACGCGAAGCTTCTTTATGGACTCCCTCCAGTTTACGACTACACAGGACCATTATGTGGAATTGTGATGTGCTTATGTGTTGACATGTGTTGACAAGTTTGATAAATGCTTGACTTATGTGAGTTGTGAATTGGTTTGACAAGTTGAGAAATATATGTTTTATGGATTTTCATGAGAATTTGCTATAAACATGAAGGTTTTCAATGGTTTTTGCTCATTACCGATTATAAAATTGTTACCCACGAGCTTTCAAGCTTACCCCTTTCCTTCCCATCTTCAGGCGATGAACAAGACATCGATTGATCGAGTTGAGAGTCAAGACATCACTCCAATTTGCATATTTTGTTTTTGAAGCTAGATTTTGTAAAACAAGGCTTTAGTCGCATTTTGAGCGATTCTAGTTTATGTAAACTTGGTATTTTTGGATTATGACGTATTTTTGACTCGAAATACCTACTAAAGCGTTGTAAACTCTTATCTTTTTTTTTGATAAATTAGAAAGGCATTTATAAAATGAAAAATATATGTATAGACGAAAAGAAACAATCCCTAAATCTCTTAACCCAAAAGGGCTTTAGGAAGCTCCCACTTCCCAAACCCTAAAGAAAAAAAAAATAAACAGCACCATCTCTGAAAGTTTCCACCCAAAAGAACAAAAGCCCAACAAATCTGTCAACTAACACAAAAATCAACCAATTCCAGAACCACTCTCAAACAACAATATAGGAGTCTGAAATTTGTAACTCTCAATTTGGCGAGACGATCTAGAGCTACTAAGATGGACTAAGACCGACACTTGAGAAAAGTACACGACTGGCCTTCATGAGTAGGACAACCCAGACTATATGCCCTATGCGAGCTGAAATGTCACCTAGCTGCATCACTTTCAGATAAAACATTAACGAAAAATAAATTCAGCACAATTCATATTACCTTCGCTCAGTGTTTAGGCTGAGGTGCTCCATAACTTGAAAGATCACACGCATAGAGAGAGACCGTTCATCCATGGCTTCTTCTGTAAAGGTCCGTCTATTCCTTTCCGCCTATAGGTTATAGACAGTAACAGAAAGAATGACGAGGAAAGAGTTTATGTCACAGGTTCTGGTGGAGGCTGGCTGGGAGAACCATAATAAGATGGATTGAAAGTTTGTAAGAGGAGGAATGGGAATTTGAAAATGGCTAAGGCTTTGAAACCAAATTGTTTTAGAAAAAGGGCACTCAAAGAAAAGATGATCAATAGTTTCAAGGTCAGCTACACACAAGGAGCATCGATTAGGAGTATGAAGATACTGCAAATTATCCCTTGTTGGCAACTTATATAAAAATGCTAACCATAAAATGAAGGAGTACCTCGGACTACTTTTGTTATGCCAAACAAGGTTATACCAGGGAACTGTAGGAACTGGGGGCCTTAAATAGGTATAAGCAGACGCATTTGTATACTGTTGTAGAACACGCTAACCATTATAAGGTATCCTCTCTTGCAGCATCAGGGGGGTAGGTAAGAGGAACCAAGTGACTGAGGCCCACCGGTAACTCCTGCCAACACCAACCATTATCTCGTATTACTGCCGAAACTCTAGCACTCAAAGGAAGTCCAGACCCATTGATCAACCTAGGAGTAGAGTGTTTCAATAAGAAGCCACTTAGATGCCAAGGATCCAGCCACAAAGAAGTAGAAATTCCATTTCTAATTCTAAACCGGAATTGATTCCCAATTTGATCCCTCACAGACAAAAGCTTACGCCAACTCCAGGAACTATTGTTAGTAGGAGAGGTATGCCAAAAAATTTTCCGTTTGAGTATTATAGTGTGAACCCACCTCACCCAGAGAGCTTCCTTATCATGAAATAGAAACCATATCCGCTTCCCAAGTAAAACCGTATTCCAAGTAAACAAGTGCTTGATTCCTAGACCACCCTCTTTTTTTGTACGACATATATCATTCCATTTAACCTTAGGTTGATCTCTTGAGTCAACCTTTCCAGACCATAAAAAATTCCTAAGTTTCATCTCAATTTCTTTAGTAATGGAAGAGGGCAGGCTGAAGAGGCTAGACCAATAGACATGAAACGAAGTAAGGACCGAAATAACTAATTGCACTCTCCCGGCATAAGACAGAAACTTGTGAGTCCATCTATTTATTCTAGAGTCAATTCTATCCAGAAGCAGCATACACTCCCTCCTTGATAACCTACCTTTCAGAAGAGGAACTCCCAAGTAGCGAATGGGAAGTTGCCCTCGTGACAGACCAGACAAGTGAGCTATTTGTTGGGTCAATGGCTCCATCTCTGGAGACACAAAGAATTGGCTCTTAGAGAGGTTTATACCCATGCCAGACAAATTAGAGAAGTTATGCAGACAATCAAATAAAGTCTGGATCGAATCTAAATCACCATGACAAAACATAAGAAGATCATCAGCAAAAAGAAGATGAGTAAGTTTGAGGGCTCTACATCTCCAATGATAACCAAAAGTTCTACTTTCACCTATATAAACAGTAAGACTCCTAGAGAAAGCCTCCATACAAAGAATAAACAGAAGAGGGGATAAAGGATCCCCTTGTCTGAGGCCGGATTTCCCTGGGATAAAAGCTGAAGGGGACCCATTGATCAAGACCGCATAGGCAGGGGAGGTAATACATTCTCTAATCCATCCTATGAACTGGGGAGGACAACCAATGGCTACTAGAATACTAAGTAAGAAATCCCAATGGATTGAGTCGTAAGCTTTTTGTAAGTCCATCTTAAAAGCACACCTCCTATAATTATTAGCTAGGTGATAATTTTTGAAAATCTCTTGTGCCAATAAGATATTATCCCCTATACGACGATTCTTAAGGAAGGCACTTTGGTTGGGGCTGATGACTGAAGGTAGGAGATCTCAAAGCCTATTCACTATGATATTCGCAATCATCTTATAGATAAAATTACAGCAAGCTATAGGCCGATAATCGCTGACTGTGGAAGGATTTTCTACCTTAGGGACGAGAGTGAGAAACGTAGAATTGAGTTCTTTGAGGAGACGCCCATGATGAAAGAAGTCTTGAATATCCCTAGAGACATCCCGCCCCACTATATGCCAAGTATGTTTAAAGAACACACCATTCAAACCATCGGGACCTGGAGATTTATTGGGATTAAAAGAATTGAGAACCTCTGTTATCTCTTGGGTTGAGACATCAGCAATAAGTTTAGTAAGGAGATGCGCTGGAATCCTATTAGGAAAACACTTGGCCATAAAAGCTTGTGGAGAAGGAAGACCCTTTCTAGCCCCTATAGTGCTTCTAAAAAAATCCAAGAAATAATTTTGAATCTCATTCACTTCCACAATTCTACTACCATTTGGACCCATGAGTGAGTGAATGTTGTTTCTATTTCTATTTGCCAGAAGAGAGTTATGAAAAAAGGTCGTATTCCGATCCCCCTCTTTGAGCCATTTAATCCGGGAAGCTTGTTTGAGAAGGGATTCCTGATCTGCTAGAGCATTAACCAAGTTTTGAATGGCTTCAATTTCCCTCTCTACCATGAGAGGGCAACTAGGCTGATTTCTCTTTTGATCTTGAATTTGGTTAAGGGACGTTTGGCATTGCTCAACTCTGGCATGAACATCACCTACCTTTCTTGAATTAAGCCCTTTGAGAGCCCGCCTTACTAGTTTAAGCTTTGACACTACACAAAACATAGGAGTGCCTAAGATTGGGCTATTCCAAGCCTCTTCTACAACCTGAAGGAAAGTGGGTTGAGACACAAGAAAGTTGGAAAACCGAAAAGGAGTATTGCGTTTTGGATGAACCGATGGAGATCTAATCACTATGGGAGAATGATCAGAGATGTTTGGATTTAGAATAACCCCATGAGAGCTAGGAAACCTAGCATTCCAAGCAGTATTGACAAACACTCTATCTAACCTCCTAGCAACATAACAGTCACCAATTTGTTTGTTAGACCAAGTGAACTTAGGCCCACTAGAGTTAAGATCAAACAGGGAGCAAGCCGCAACACAATGCCTAAAATCACACATAACTGGAGGAGGAGAATGGCTAAAAGGATAAGTCTCGTGAGAGTACAAAATAGCATTAAAATCGCCAGCTACAATCTAAGGGAGATTTCCTACTGAATTGTGCAATCTGTCCAAATCAGACCACATAATTTTCCTATGGTTAGGGCTATTTGACCCATACACACAGGTAACAAAGAAAACTAAAGAGCTATTAATGGGAGACACCTCCAAGTGAACCAGCTGATCACTAGAGAATCTAGGGCTACACAGCAAAACATTTGGATTCCAAGCAACTACTAACCTAGCATTTGCACAGCATCTAGATTATCAAAGAAATGCCAACGAGGGAACAAAGTAGAACACACTTTATTCAACACAATGTGAGACTTAATACGGGTCTCATTCAAACACACAAAAGAAACAGACATACTCCTAAGCAAAGCACGAACTGCTAATTGCTTCCTAGAATTATTGAGACCTCTAACATTCCAAAAAACTAAATCCATGTCAGCTAAAACACAACAAATCCTCTACTTTTGTTTCCTCCTAGTTTTCCTAGTAGTTCTCACAGTGTAATCCCCCTCTGCCCCCTCTGTATTCCCAGGACTCTGATCAGGAATCAATTCCGAGTTAGAAGGATACTGAAGGTTAGCTACTTGACTTATTTCCTGGATCTCAGCAACCCCTTGACTACCAACTGGAGCATCTAGCTCCCGGAGCTGACAATGTGTCTCTAAATACCTTGAAGAGCTACTCTCCTGTTCTTTGGTCTGCACCCTTTCAGTGACTAACCCCTGATGTGGTGACTCGTGATCCTCCGCTTGTTCAAGTTGGGCACCAGAATTTTGTATCTCCAAAGGCAAATGCTGGTCCTGCACATCAACATTGACCTTCTCATTATTCTGCTGAATTGGGTCCTCTACCAACTGAGGGTCCTGCCCCTTTACCAGTTCCTGATGTAAACCTGATTCAAAAATCCTCCCAGTAGGAACCCAATCCCTTTTCTGTTGCGGCAACTCTGGCTTCCACTCATATTCAACCACAATGTCCTTAAAAAATCGAGTCCCCTCTTCATCATAGGTAGCTAATTGAAAAGAAGTAGGTAGCTAATTGAAAACAATCCGAGACATGTTTGTTGTTGGGGTATCCATTAACAGAGGGTTGCCCACTGCACTGGCTATGCAGCCTAGACCCTCAGTTGTCCAATATTCCACTGGAATATGGAAGAATTTAATCCAGATAGGGGTGACACTAATGGCTTCCTGCTCCCCGCCATTGAGACTCCATCTACGTAGAAAAGGGGTTTGCCCTGAATATGCCAAAGCCCCTTTTCCATCACCGCATTCATCCCCTCTTTGGATTCAAACTTGAAGAGGAAATTATTCCCCCTAGTAAGAAGCAGATCAGTCAAGCCAAAAACTGCCTAAGATTTTTTAAATAACTAAGTTATCTATAAATCCGCAGATTACCCAAAATAAACTTTTCGGCACGAATAAATTAACAATCTCAACTGCAAAACACCAGAAAATAAAACACCGATGTTTGGTAACGCAGTTCGGCCAACTTGCCTACGTCTGCGGGGCCCTCACCCAGATTAATTTCTTCCACTGTAGTTCACAAAAATTACAAAGATTGATCAATCCCGGATGACTCAATCTATGTAACCAACCCACAAACTAACTACTCGTGAAAGTTTTCACGCCCAATAACACGACCAACTTGTGTTAACCTCGTCAGAGGATTTTGCTTACTATTTCTACTTCAATAACACTAACAACTAAACTTAATAAACTCCTAATTCCAATTCTGAAATTAGACACAAATATTCCAAATATCAGTACCCAAATACTCTCCAAACATCACTCAATTAATATAAGAAAGCCAGTGACAAAGACAAACAGCAAATAACAATAGAACTAACAACTAAAGACCAAACCGAGATGATATATTGCGGCAGCCACTTCAAAGAAGAATTCCAACTCCAGCCACTCGACAACGTCTACGCAGTCTTCTCACAAACAGCAATAGCTCACACTTTTAGACTGCTTGAATGAAGAGATAAAATCGTCTATAGCAGCACCAACAGAGAATCTCGCACAAGCAACAACAGCGCCACCACAAAGCATTCAACCAATAGATGAAATCCAGCACAGCAGCAGCCTCATACAAGTCAAACACCAACAGCCACACTACAAAACACACAACTAAAGTAGACACACTAAAGTAGCGGCAACAACTTATATATATATATATATATGTAAAAACCTAAAAGCTGCCGGCTCCCCCTGCCACATCAGCAAAAAAAAATGCAATCAACAAAATCCCAGATCTTCACGTCAACTTCAAATTGCCTTAGATCAAATCTTTTCAAATAGGAAAGATATTAGAAAAGAAAAGTTTCCAAAAACAATAAAAATTCCAAAACTTAAAATAAGTAGGATATATTAAAAATAAATAAATCCTAACAGTAGCTTTTACCAACAAACTCCACATTCGATCCACTAGGTCTCACCACCAACTCCAGTCTTTCAGAATTCCATTTATCATTCTTTTCATTGGAACTTTTGACAATCTTCACCCTTTGAGCATTACGGTAAAACTTAACACTAGGTGCCAACAAGTTTGATTCTTGACTTTCTTCCTGTAAACTAATGCTGGTGGGATTGTATCCAGATGGAAAATAGCCCATTATAGGTGGGTCCAGTCAGTTCGATCATAAATTACTTCAATATTGGCATTCACCGATTGTCATTCATACACTCTCTAGAGCTAGCTTTTGGGGGTGAGTTAGATCTTTCTAACAGGTGTTGAGGATTCGTGGGTTATTGTGAATCCAATTCTGCCTCCGTAACTGATTCCTAATTCCAACCAGCAACATACAGTTAAGCAACAATCCCAGCTTTTACCCAAAATAAAGCTAAAATTAGGACATCATTAGCCGAGTATAATCAACCCAATTCCTAACTAGGACGACACAAGAAGCAAAACAAGATGACTAAGCAAGGCAAATGGCAAGTTCATGTTGAAATCTGAGCTACCAAAATAAAATAAAAAGCAGCATATGCATAAAGTATAGGAGCAACTAAAATAGATCTTGATGTTAGATTATTTAGTGGCCCATGTCACTTATGGATTTGAATCCAATAAAAATAGCTCAAGATAATGATTATTGAGTATTAAAGAGTGAAAGCGATCTAGAAGGGGGTTGAATAGATCGTTGAAACTTTTTCGCAAAATTTTACAAAAAATAACAAATTAATACACACGAAACAATTCAAACAAATTAAATGAAAATAGTAGGGAAGAAAGGCAAACACTATTTTTATAGAGGTTCGGTGCTAAGACCTACGTCTTCTACCTAAGCTCTCACTTAGGATTTGGAAAAATACTTTACTGTACACTTTTTAGTTCAGTGTAAACTTTTACAACCCACTTGATTTCCGGCTCAAGCTATACCTCACAATCCGATTTGTCTTTCCGGCACAAATCCTACCACACCAGTGATTTTCCTCTAATCACCCAACTCACAATAACAATGATTTGAAATTGAAAATAATAATGCTCAGTACAGCTGAATGGAATTAAGAACAAGCTAAGAGCAATTGAGAGCAAAAATATGAACAATGATCATTATGCTTTGCTATTGACTGCCTTAATCGATCCTTTGATGTTGCTCCTTTTATTTTCAGGCTTCCAGATGAATATAGTAGTTGTAGATCTTCTTGTAGCTGTTGTTGATTGCTCATAGACGTTGTAAGATGATTTTTGTACCGTTTGATATCAATTGACTTCGTCAGATTATGTTCAGCTGCACTGATAGTCGACTAGTCGAGTTGTAATAGTCGACTAGTACATTATAGTCAACATGTCTTCAAAGCATCAGTCGACTAGCACTTACATTTTTCATAAGATTTTCAGCTCTGCTCTTCGAATAGTCGACTAATGGACTGATAGTCGACTAATCCAGCTATCCAACTTACATGTCTGTTGTTTTTAGTCGACTTACAATATTCTAGTCAACTTGTTTAAACCCCACATAGCAGATGTGATAATTATCAGTCGACTTGTGACATAATAGTCGACTAGTGCTTGCTCCAACGGACAGATTTGATATACTCTTCAATCTTTGTTTTGTTAAGATACGAATTTGAAATCTTCATCTATAATCTTCATAATGATCATCTTTTGCACGTTGTCTATCTCTTGAACATTGATGATATGTCAATCTTGATTTGTATTAATCCTTTATTTGAGTTTCAATCAAAATCACCTGAAATAATTTCTTAATCATTTCTATACATTTTATTATTATCAAAACATAAAGGGATTTTATTTGTCAACCACCATTGGTCCAACACTTTAGAAAAGATTATATGTTCATTCCAACTACAAAATGATCTCTTATCAAGTGGAACTCCAAATTATCCATACCTCTTTTTATAATTAAGAAAGAATTTTTATAAGAATATATTTTAATTTTTCATCTTTTTTATTCTAAAAGAATTGCTCTCTAATATTCATCAGTCATGTTTGTATGCAATATTCTTTTCTTGTTACAGGGAATCTTGAGAGTTACCAACCTATTTACAATATCTTCTATTTTTGTATAGCTTGAGATTGAGATTTTGATCATGGTAGAGTTTTTTCCTTTAAAAGTTGTCTTAATAGAAAATTTGATTGAGATAAAGTTAAAATAAAGTCACCAAGATAACTAATATTCCAAGGAATTACTAAGCTTGCTTCGTAAAGAAGTTCGAATATGAGAACATGAGTAATTCCTTTCCAATATGAGGCTATGGTTAGAAAGTTTCCATTAATGATGGTCATGTTAATAAGTTCATTACATATCTTCCAAATTTGTATCTTTTTGGTGGAATGCATGACACTATATCTTTAAATAATTTCATAAAGTCTTTGTAGTTTAATTTTATAGGATCCTTTATTAAGAGAGAATAGTAAAATATCATCTATATAATTAGCATTTAAGCTATCAATTGCTAAAATATTTTAATTATAGCTTGTTGAAATAAGGAGGTGCTATTGTCAGTTTAAAGGGTATAACTATCCATTCAAAATGGTTGTTAGGGTTACTTAGGGATACAAAAACGTTTTTTATGTGTATCTTCTATATGAAATCTTAATTGCTAAAAACGTAATTTCAATTAAAATTTGATAAAATAAAAGCCTCCACAATTATGAAAATATTGTATGCATATTTGTTAGAGAAACTTGTTGTTAAAAAGAAAAGATTAATAGGTTTATAATTAATAATAAGTCTTAATTTTCCTCTAACTTGCTCTACCCATTTATTGAAATAAAATGCTTTACATACTGATATAGAAGATGTAGGTCCTATGATGTCTTTATATTAGAGCAATTGCCATTCTTTATTGGTTGATTGTAATTAATTAGGTGACGTTCCAATGTGACTTGTCGTGGAAGCTTTACATCTTCATTGATTTTGAATGGAAGTTTTGTAAGGAAATATTTATTCTTCCATTATGATGATGAACATACACTTAGAAAGTTAGAATGAGATTGAACATAATACTTTATGTTATAAGTTTTTGTTAATGTCCTTCAATGGAAAGTCAATTGCTTTAAGAACATATTAGGATATGCTGCAAATAATTTTAGACAATATCTCCATCGAAGACCATAAACATTAATTCCTAGGTTAAAATTACCATTCATAGTAAAATTATATCAAAACTAATGACAACATCTTTATTAAGGAATGAAGGCTTGAGAATTTTTATAATAATTTTGCATACTATAAATAATTTAATAGCAATTTTCTTACTCCAAAGATTTGTTTTTAGGATTTTTTGAAGTTATAGTATGAGAATTGTGTTGATTAAGTTGGCAAAATTCAATAAAAAACACCTTAGTGTTTAAAATACTATTATGAACATATATATCTATAAAAGTAATTAGATGGATAAGCTTTGAATACCTTATTGAGGAGTAGAACCATTAGGAATAATGAAACTTTTTATTGTCTTTCTTGATTAAGAGAAGATAATAGATATGATAAACAATTTAAAAGGTATACATGAAATAGAATTTTATTAATATGCCCCTTAGTGTTTGAACTATCTGGATCAAAATCAAAAGGATTGCCATGTTAATTGACAACTAATAGAGTCTTATAAGTACATTCTTCTTCCAATAAAATAATGATTCAAGGTCATGATCTTCAAGATCAATAATGAATTGAATAGGAACAATACACTAGTTCTTTTTATTGTTCTTATTTGAGTAGTTCTTTGTAAAATGTCCCATTTGGTTACAAAACAAAATTTATTAGACTTTTTCAAGGTACACTTTTGTCAAAAATAGCTTCCTTAGGGATAATGATGTTTTGTGTGTTTTTTGTTAATGAAATAATATTTTTCCATTGTTTTTAGAGAAATGATATTTTTCTTCATTATTGCAAAGGCAAAAAGTATTAGGACATTTAGTAGGGCAAATTTTTTCAAGTTTGATTTATAATCCACAAATTATTGTAATATTTTTTTAATAAACACATATTTTATCTAAATCTTTCAACATCATATGGTGTATTTCACCAAATATAAGTTCTTCTAGCTAATTTTGTTATTGAATTATAAGTTGTTGAGTCTCTTGATTGAGGTATTTTGGGACATAAGTGATATATACTTGCTTTTAGTTAGGATGATGATATTTTTTAAGAACACAGTAACGCTAACTTATAATTTTGTAATAATTTTAAAAGTCATTCTTCTTATAAGAGTGACATTTCATTTTAAAGAATTACACTCTTGAGGCATTATTGTAATGATAAGGAGGATCAAAAAATTCAAAATGTATACATCCTAATTGTAGGAATAAGTCGACTTGTATATGATGTAAGGCGACTTATTCTGTCACGATACACATAAGGCGACTTGTCTAGTGAGATAAGTCGACTTATTTACGTATTGTGAGTTTGTTAGAGTAGTGCCCTAAAGGCAATCCCTTGTACAAA
>JANZLH020000363.1:279775-316796 GCA_026770325.2 Erythroxylum fimbriatum
TTCAACCAACTCTTGAGTGTCAGAGGAGAGGATTACCCTAATCGAATTCTGTCACAGATGTACGTCAAGACAAGAAGAATTTGATGTTCGTTGTTATCGGTGGAGTTGTAGGAGGGCTTCTTTTCATCTGACCTAGAGACATGGGTTTTATTGGTGTAAGAAACTTATCGTCTGAGTTTATCTGGGATGTGTTGTTTTTGGCATCATTGTGGGGTATTTGGAAGGAACATAATAGCTGTGTATGAGGGGTTTGATTCTGTTCCAAGAATCTTGGAAGCTAAAATCATCAAAGATGCTATAGATTACGTTGAGGCATATTGTAATAAAATAATATGTAAAAAGTATCAATAGATGGAGATTACATGCATGAGGTTAGCTTCGGTAAAATAAAACAGCTTGGATCTATCAAAGCATCGAGTGTCTAAGAGTACTATTGTTCTTTTGTTAGAACATGACTAAGTAATTGAATTCAGTAATAGTTAGTTATAAATCCTGTGACAAAAAGGATTGCTGCAATGTTCTCATAGAAATCGAAGTGAGATTGCATTGAAAACCTAATGACAAGTATTTCTCATATGATCCAAAAAGTAACACGGGTGAATACCTTGTAACACTTAGTATAGATTTTATTATATGTCTCGGATCGTTCATAAAAAGGCTAAAAATGAAAGAAATGCGATTCTTTAAACATACTTTAACTTTTACGATTCTTTAACTAGTAGAACTCTTAACAATATTGATAAACAATTTCTTTTAAAATTATTATTATTGTTACGTTACATCCAATCTTATTTGAATTATACCGTAATTTTATTTATTCTTATAATTTGTACTTCTTATTTATTATCTATTAATTTTATAACAGTTTAGTACCGGTTGAATATTTAACTTTTAAACTTATCTTTTGAATGATTGTTGTCTAGTTCGGTTTTTAAAACATTGCTACGCGTTATTATAAATTTTTCTTAAAATAAAATTAATAAAATATCATATTAATATTAATATAATACTTAATTGATAAATCTTTAATTTTGTTAAAGATTTCAATAATTTTTACAAATATTTTAAAAACTAGATTAGAAGTTAAACCGGTAAAACAAGAGATTTAAGATTTAAAAAGTTCAACTGGTATCAACCTGTCATAAAACCTGCTAAAGGTTAAATGAAATTAAAGAATTTAAAGTATGATTAAAAGAGATTGTTTTCGTCAGTCGAAGAATTTGAAGTTTAATTGAAAAAAGAGATTGATAAATTAAAATTATTTGATTTATTTTAATTTATTAATTTGTCGATTAATTAATAAAATGATTATGTTTTTAATAACAAGAGTTATTAAAATAAAATTGACTCAAAAATTAAAAACTAAATAAAAAAGTTGGATCGAAACTGTTGAGTGTTTTTAGTAATTGACTTTAATAGAAATTAAATCGTTTTAAATGTTAAAACTTATTTAAATATTTTTAAATAATAAAATATATGTATATCATCGTGTAAATATATTAAAATTAAAAAAACACAAAAGAAAGGAAGATGCATCCTTATCTACATGGTTACGTGTAAACGCGTCTTTTTATTACTCTTTTCAGAGTGTTTTGACTGTTGGAAACGATTAATTGCGTGACAAGTTCTCTCTCAAAGTGAAATTTGCATGAACTCACTTAAGGTTGGTGCATACTAAAATTCAACATAAAACAGAATCTCTTAAAGACGTGAAATACTACATATTATTAATAACTTCGGGTGGAGTTAAACTCAGACGGATTCGATAGCGAATAGTTTGATAAATTGTTCTTTGGCTTAGGGTATTAAGTTACTAATAATTTGAAAATGGGTGGTGAAATCACGTTATGTATCTCGAGAAGGAAATCAATATGTTGAGTGATTGACTAAATCTACAAATCCACATTAGATTAGTTTTATGTATCTTCGGGAGCCCCTCAAGTTGTCTAACCCTATTGTGTAAGGGCATAATTGATGCTTCTGACTAGAGGCATAATCTGTAGCTGTTTTAGCTTTTGTGTTTCATCTCTCATGTATTAAAAAAGTAAATTTTTAGTATTATTATTATTAATAAAAGAAGAAAATAAAAAATCAGAAAACAAAATCACATAAATAAAATGAATCACTAGAAAAAGAAATTGAAACAGTCAAAAGTCCATTTGGATAATAAGGAAAAGGTACATCTATAAACGATAAATTAAGACAATAATATAGTACCTAACAATTCGGGCAAAAATAAAAAAACGGTTGAAAATAAAACACCGAAAACAAGAAAATCCCAATGAAGTCGTGCAAAGCAAAAGGCACGCAAGCGTTAGAAGAAGATGCAAGCGTCCACACCGGATCAACCCCCTTCTCCTCACCCTCAGTAGAATACCTTTCGCTTTGCAGCTTTGAAGTTGCCCTGAACCTGACACGCGCGCACCAGAACACTAATCGCACACAGTCCTTGAAGAACAATCAAGAACGATTTCTCGTTCTTTATTCAGTCTGTTTTTTACTTTACTTTTTTGTTTTCTTCAATTTGTGCTTTGGAAATCGGAGAGGATTCTCTGGTGGGTGCCCCGGCGTAATCGCTGCTTGGGGCATCACCCAATGTCTATCGTCCAATCATCCGCTGTTGATCATAACGCCGAAGCTTTCTGTGGGCCTGCTAAGCGTAAGTTAGACGATTACGGTACGGATTATGATGACGCGGAGATAATCGCCGCCGTCAGGATGCGGAAGGAAGAGTCTTTCTCTGCCGCCGTCAGTCCGCCGTCTTCTTCGCGCTGCTGGAGCCTTGTTCAGAGCTCCCGCGTCTCCGATGCGAAATCGGCGGCGACGTGGTCGACCTCCAGCTCCAGGTCGGCGAGGAGGGTCCAGTTCTTTATTAGGTTGCTTTCTGAGGGGAGGCACATTGTGGTGCATGCGAATAAGGATGATACAGTGAAGTCTGTTCACGAGAGGATTATGGCGATCACGGGAATTCCGGTTATCGAGCAGAGGTTGATTTACAAGGGGAGGCAGCTACAGTGGGAGCAGTCGCTAGCGGAGTGCGCGATACAAAACGACGCCGGTTTGCACCTTGTGGGTCGTATGAGGAGCACCAACCATCCTCAGACTTGTCAGTTAGTCGACGAAATGGTGTCGTTTATATGCGAGCTCTGTAAAACAAGGATGGTTCTCGGTGATTGCACCAAGCGGGTCACGGACTTGATCGATGCGTTCTTTCAAATAGCTACAAAGGGCGAAAATGAGGAACCAAGAGGGCATCTTGAGGTCTTCATGGCGTCTGCTGCGCCGGCGGCTTTGGTGATGCTCTATGTTTCACCTATCAAAGGTAACAAGGAGTGTGCCGATGCTTCAATTAGGCATTTCTTGATTTCGTGTAAGGCTGCAATACGTAAAGAATTTTATGTGCAGTGTGGGCCTATAATGTTAGAGTTGTGTAAGTTGCTTAGAAAGGTTGGTGGTAATGAGGATTCTTTGTACTTGAGTTGCCGGAGGACTCTTGGGTCGTTGCTAGAGGATGTCGAGGGGACATTGTTGGACGATGTGGAGGAGTCGCCTGATTTGAGTCATTTGACTAAGGGCGGTGGTCGTGTTAGGGAGGATTTGAATGGATTGATTGCCATACCAGAAATTTTCCCGTTTGTTAGCGAGTTAGCCAGTAGTTTGACTGAGGATTTGGTCACTCCTGTAGAATCCAACATGAGCTTAGGGCCCTCATCATGTAATGTTATTCAGTTTTCGGCATTCTTGCAACCGTTGCTTGCCATGATTATGAAGCAGCTAGCTTTTCGAGGTCCTATTTGTTTGCCATTGAAGTACAGTGTTTTGAACCATCCCCAATATCTTCATGAGATTGAGCAGCTTCATGATATATTTCTTGTTATGTTGACGGAAATGGATAGATGCCTACTTAACATGGAAGAGACATTGCTTTCGGGACAAAATGGAGAAACAAATACTCTTACAGGGTGTGATCAGTATGTTGCGATTTTAAAGGAATTGTATAGCATCACGAAACTTTACATGGGTGCTGAGGAAAAATTTTGGACAGTTTTGAAAAACAGAAAGCACTCACTGTGCGTGCTCATTGTTAGATTTGCAAGAAGGGCTGATGATCATCACTGGCTTCTACAGCATAAGGATGTCACCAACTTTGAGGCAAGGAGACATTTGTCCTTGATGATGTTTCCTGAGATGACAGAAGCTTATGAAGAACTTCATGAGATGCTCATTGACCGATCACAGTTGCTGTCAGAGTCATTCGAGTATATAATTCGTGCTGAGCGTGAATCTCTACACAGTGGTCTATTTATGGAATTCAAAAATGAGGAAGCTACTGGTCCCGGGGTACTACGAGAGTGGTTTTTTTTGGTAGCGCAAGCTATTTTCAATCCAGAAATTGCCCTTTTCGTGTCATGCCCCAATGACCTTAGAAGATTTTATCCTAATCCCGGTAACTTTACGAGGCGATTATGATGATCATTTTTCTTGACCTATTGGTTTACAACATGCATTATTCATGATATTAAATGTCTTAAAAATTCCATTTGCTTCTAAAAGTATAATGTACTGGATTAGTTTAGGCATTAATTTGGTAAAATTAACCGTGGGCAGTGAAAATGATTTCTTGTCTTTGGATTTTATATGTCAGATTAAGTTAGATGCCTCATTTGTTTTCATTTTTTGAAAGGAAGAGATATGGAAGTTGCTTTTGATGAATGGTTTTATTGGACCACAAAATTCAGAATGTGTCTGCAAGCTTGATTTAAAGTCTATTTTCCCTTACTTTCAGAACATTCAAAACATGGATAGGGCTAAGTACCTATTCCTACCTTCCAATTTCTGTACCTTATAGCTTAATTCCTCTGTTTTCCCCATAGACAATGATGAAGTTTTAGGAGTTGAACCTCCTTCATTCTTAGGTACATGCTATATTTATTTAACTTCATTTATATATTACTAATATGAACCTTAGAAATTGAAAGCCATCTGCTGCCTTTTTAATCACGAGGACAGGGCTGTATCAATCTATCATCTCATTTGTCTGTTCTAGTTTTTACAAGTGGGCAATCTATTACGTTTGTTAGAAACTTCACAATCCTCAATTGCAATGCTCTAAGTTATGGTTTTCCTTTTCCTCTTTTTGTATGTTGGCAATGTTATATGCAACTTTCTTCTTGTTTTTAAGTGATGCATGTTTCTATTACATTTGCAGCATCTAAGGTCGATCCTATGCACCTTGACTATTTTACCTTCTCTGGTCGAGTGGTTGCTTTAGCTTTGATGCACAGAGTGCAATTAGGTATTGTCCTTGATCGTGTGTTTTTCTTGCAACTGGCTGGAAAAAATGTTTGTTTGGAAGACATAAAAGATGCAGATCCGTGCTTGTATAGTAGCTGCAAACAGATTTTGGGGATGGATGCAGAGTTTATAGATTCAGATGCTTTAGGACTGACATTTATTAGAGAAGTGGAGGAGTTAGGGTGCAGGAAAGTCGTGGAGCTTTGTCCCAATGGAAAAAGCATTGTGGTGAATAGCCATAACAGAGGGGAATATGTTAACCTTCTTATTCGGAATCGCTTTGTCACGTCCATTTCTCAACAGGTATCTCATTTTACTCGAGGTTTCAGTGATATTCTTAGTGATCCAAAGCTCCAGGAACACTTTTTCCAGAGTTTAGAGCTTGAGGATCTTGATGGGATGCTACGTGGGAGTGATAATCTTATCAGTATTGATGATTGGAAGTCACATACCGAGTACAATGGCTATGAAGAATCTGATCCTCTGATATCCTGGTTCTGGGAGGTGCGCTCTTAAATTATCATGTTATCATTGTCTCTCAAGTGTACTTTTCCTTTTTCTACCATATTTCCGTATTTTGTCTTACAACTTACTTTGTATGATGGATGGCTTAGAAGACAGGGTTTCATTATTAGGTATTTGCATATCAATATTAGGTGACCTATCCATATATGTGTTTTCTTGAATAAATGTTGTTTGACAGAATCCATTGTTGCCCACCAAATACAGGATTATATTGATATTATGCATTTCAATCATGTCTGACACATTTTTTATGAAATTTAAATCGTACTCTTATTCCTTATCTTTAGCTTTCCTACTAGATACAGCTTTAACTTGTGAAAAATGCTGTCTTGTCTTTTCATTATTTGTGAAAAAATTGTAAAGTGCTTTATGCTCAGTTCATATTTGTTATTCTGTTGGGAAAGATTCTCAAGACAATGTTTTATAGGAATTTAAGGTGCTCTGACCATGCCTTCAGGTGTGGATAGGCTTAGCTCTTCCAAGATTGCTTTTTGGTCTTCAGTTTGTATCCAATATTGGAATAAGCGTACATTCTAGTCATAAATGATTATGAGGCGATTCCTTTTTGGTGTCAATAGCCCTATGAGGAAATGATAGTTGAAAGATAGATGGTGAGTAGAGAGAACTTCAATAGGTGGTGGCTTTAGCATTTGAGAAACTTTTGCATGGAACTCATGAAGGATATGTGATGCCAAAGGGCTTAGAGTTTATAAAAGAAATAAAAGAGAGCAAATCGCTCAGCCACAAGCTTCATTCCTAGTTCCCTACCTCTATTGCTTGTTTCCTCACTAAAATTCCACCAACCAAAAACTTAAAATTCCGTTCATCTCAAAACTGAAATTCCAGCAGCCAGATTTTATAAGTTTTGTTAATTCTAAGTACTAGTTTGATATTTCTTTTATTTGTTTTACATCAATATGGCCAAAACTTTTCCGCAGGATTAAATTGGGAAGGCTAAGTCCTCACTACTTCTTATGTCCTTGTTGTCTACCAACCATTCAAAGAGTTAAGCTGGCCTTGGAAAATCAATTAATTATGTTTCATGTAATAAGTGTAGGTAACCCTTTGAATTGTGGCTATTTGATGTTTTTGGTTGGAAAGTTGCAAATGCTCTTTGCTAACAGGATGATTTTAAGACACCTCTTGAGCAAATTCTTTCAGTTATCTTGTAGTGGAGACTACGATATCTTGCTCCACATCCCTTGATCAACAGTTATCACATGTGGTGGGGCTCCGAGCTTTCCAATGTTTTCAGGAATCTGAAGTGAGAGTGCTCCACTTTAGCAATCTTGAAACTAAATTTTGTAGGCTCATAAATGACACAAGATTAAAATTGAGGATTTCCTTGATCAACACAAGTCAACCCATTATTTTGTTTCTGGTGAAAATTTAAACAGAAGAGCAAGTCTTAAAGGTTGTAATTGATAACTGACATATAGCTAAAGTGTGAAATGAAAGAAATTTGTTTCACTTTGTACTAAATGGTGCTATATGTTATAAAAGAGTTTGTATGACTTTTATTAATTGCTGGGCAAAAGAGAATAGATGAAATTGCTGTAAGTCATTGTTTGAAGAAAATGGAATATTATCAGTCCTGGACATAAGATTTAACTACTATTTTCTTGTCTTTTGAGGAAAAGGGATTGCTGGCATCATGTTGTAATTATATGTGAAGCTTTTGATTCTTGCGAGACCCAAAAGTACCATTTCATATGAATGTAAAATCCCTTGATTTGAACCGCGAACCTTAGGATCTGGGATGGGCAGAACCTACTGCTGCCCCCTCCCCTTCTTGAGTTAGTTGTGATTGATTTAGATGTATTTGTATGTAATAAGAGATAAAGTACATGGAAGCCTTCTAGGATAGGAACTGCATATCTAGTTCTTCAGAGGGTCCTTCTTAAGTATAGAATCTAGATATTATAACTTCATTGACTGTAAATTAAAATATCGGCAAGTGAAGAAGGTGATTACTATGGTCACGGACTCACGGTTGTCCCATTGATGAGAATTTTGAGTAATCTGGTTATGTTTTTGTTCAGAAACAAGAGTCGTTAAATTTTCTTTGTTGTGTAGTCAAAGTGCAATTGGAGGAATTGGGATTTGGGGGATGCTTCATTCTTCTATATGTGGGTTCAGTTTACTTTTAGGTCTGGAGCAACCCTTGCTTTGGGGTGAGGCCGGCCCGTTACATTCTCTCTGTTCTTTGGCCATGGCAATTATAATCATGTGGAAAGAACAAATGGAATCTTTTGTTTTATTTAGCTCTTAGCCTCCTGGTTCCTCTCATAACTAAAACTGATTATGGCTTTCTTAGCCATTAAATTTTTTACGCTAAATGGGACATTAATGATATGCTTATTTATTTATGACAATCCGAAAGCTTAACATCAACATTATTCTGGATGATGAGGACTCCAAATGATTGGAGTTCTCTTTTCATTTTTCACCTTTTCCTTCCTGTTTTGTCTATTCTCATAAAGGTTGAGGCTTCTCCTGGACATTGAATAACCTTGTTACAGTCTTGAAACCATAGCCAGACTGACGCTACTAAGTATTAAGAAGTCGTCGATTCTGCTAATGACTATGCATAAGGAGCCATACAATTGCTAAAAACCAAACTTCAGTATGTGATTGTGTTTTGACGAAGCCCCCATTGGGCAAAGGATTAAGTTGCCAGATTGATAGTGCTGTTAGTTATGTTCTTAGTGATAACAATCTGAAAGTGTCCTCCATAAATTGTATTCTCTAGAATTTAGACTTGCATTTTGCACTTCTTGTCTTGTTCAGTTTCTTTTCACAATTGAACAATGTTGTAAAGGTCCTGAAGGGGACTCATGAACCGGATTCAATATCAGCGGTAGAAAGCTCTTGTTCAGGTGGATGGTGACCTGGTTGGCAGTTTTTTGTTATGTATTAGTTCGTGTGTGGGAAGAACAAATTGGTAGAAATAGACCTTTTATGCAGTTGATATGGCATATATCTTCCTGCCAGACGGATAATGCAGGCATTGCCTTTTATACTATATAATTTTTTTCTCGACTATTCTGCAGATTGTTGCTGAAATGTCTGCTGAGCAGAGAAAGATTCTACTCTTCTTTTGGACTTCAATAAAATATCTGCCGGTAGAAGGCTTCCGTGGTTTGGGAGGTCGACTTTCCATTTACAAGACCTCTGAGCCACATGACCGTCTGCCTTCATCTCATACCTGCTTTTTCCGGCTGTGTTTCCCACCTTATCCTTCAATTGCTGTAATGCGAGATCGTCTAAATTTCATCACCCTGGAGCATATTAGCTGTAGCTTTGGTACTTGGTGAAATTTCACCCGCGTTCAGTTTTGGGGATAGCTGGGGTTTATAACTGCACATACAAAAGATTTGTACTCAACTTGTACAGATAGGATGCTGTCCATCTTCTATTTTAAGGAGGTGCCAGATTGTGTCCATCTTTTACTTTAAGGAGGCACCATAGATTTTTATGTTAGAGAAGAATGCGATGTTATTGCTCTTTTTGCAAACTGATTATATATAGGTATAGTGTAAAAATAATGGTGGAGGAAGGAAGGGAAGGGAGTATCTCTGCTTCCATGGACATGCTTTACCAGTTACAACAACTGCTCTTCATGACATGTAATTACAGAGATTATGCAATGGCATCGATATCTATACAAATACTATGATTATCCTAATTCTTGCTCTCGCAGCTGTCTATAAATCTAAAGTTAAATCAAAATTATGCTTTTCAGTGGATGTTCAGATTACTGTCATACCGTTTGAATGTGCAGCCCATTGGTCTACTTTATATGGCATGATTGTGCATTCATCATGTGTCTAAGCTATCTTCTAGAGAGAATTGTCTGGTTTTGTAAGAATTGGCTGTTGTATACGTATGTACTGGCTAATCTATATGCACTGTTCTTGTGTCAACTGTCAAGGTTGATTAGACGACTCCAATATTTGGACCCCCAGGAACGTCAAGAGGTAGGTTCGAACCACCACTGTTGCTGTTCCTTGTGTTCCCAATGTTGTTTTATGCATTTGACACGGCTTGGCCTTTATCAAACTTCTTGTACATCTGTTTTTATATGCTTTTTGCATTTCTGTATGTCACAAACCTTACCAAGTTCTTGAAACATCGATCGACTATGTTGAATTATTGATCAATGTTTCTTATCCTTGAGCATGGTAAGTGTGTGTGTGTGTACATGATCCTCATTGTCTGATTAACATCATCTTCAAATATTCTTAAGAGAAAAGAGAAAAGATGGCAAATTTTGCATAAAGATTGACGCATAGATTGAACCAAAACTCAATAACAGTAAATATTATTCCTTATCAAAGCACACCATCTCAAGCTCGAACCAACATTCTGTAACCCAACACCCCATGTACATAGTATAACAAATCTGTCACCATTTCATAGGGAAATGTGGATTCAGGACAACCCAATTCCTGCTTTAATATCATAAATTTGATATAACCAAATTTTAGAACAAAAGAAGAAACAGAAAATAACTTAGCCAACTTCAGTGCCTAAAAAGAGCCATCACAACAGCTGCACATAGAGGCCGATCACTCATTCCTCATCAGTTTTCCCTACTGTTGGTTCTGTGGTGGCTTCAACTGCTTCTTCTGGTGCTTCAACAGCTGGTTTCTCATCGACGGTATCTTCCACCTTTGCTGCAGGCACTTCCTCAACTACAGGATCAGCGACAGGCTTCACTTCTGTTGATGGTTCTTCTGCTGCAACTTCCACCTGAACTTCATCGGCTTTTTCTTCTTTTGGTTCAACGACCTCCTCCTTGGTTTCATCTACTACTGGATCTTCAGGTTTTTTGGTCACCGGAGCTTTTTCTTCCACGACCTGGACCTCGGTGGCTGTTTCTTCATTTGTCAAGTCACCCTCTAGCTCAGCAGCTGGTGTGGTTTCGTCGGGAGTGACCTCCTCAGTCTTGGTTATCTCAGGGGTTTCAGTCTTTGTCAACACCGATGTTGCATCCTGAACCTGCATAAACCATGTAATTATTGTTTGGAACAAAAATATTCATAATCCAAATGAAAAAAATCCTGATCCAGCAAGAACACTCTCCGATGATCATGGCAATGGATTTTGAAAAGGGTCATAGAGAGGATTGCTGACTGAAAAATTTATAAGCTAGTAATCGCATGGATTGAGCTTTATGGTTTGATCTATCATATAATCCTTAAGCTAAAGCTGGTTGAAACCATAAGTTGCAGTAGACTGAACTGGACCATGATCTAGCTTCCCCATAAGGATTAATAAGAGAAGATCCATCATCACTTGTGCTAGATTTGCAAAACCATATAAGAAACCAAAATGATCATAACAAGTTGGAGTGACCAAAATAGAGTGCAACTTAATTATGGTAATTAAGTACCTCAACACTGGCCATCTCAATGAAACTGGAAACTAAGCTAGAGGAGGTTGAAAGATAATATTATATGAGTTGGATTGGAGACTGAATGAAGTGAAGATCAATGAGGGAGCTATTTATAGAGATGGAAGGATTGTCTAATGAAGAAGAGAACCATACACTTTAGTTTGGGAGCACTTTGAAGAATCTTTGCAATTTGACACCTCATGTCTCTCTGACTGCAATAGCTTTGTCTAGTTGTAAATGTGAATTTGATAAGGATTTTTCTAACGTGTAGTGTTATATCAATGGAATTGATTGATAAATTGGACAAAATAAACTACAAATCTTATATGGTGGAGGCCATTTCACATGCAACATCATATCTTCTCTTTGAGTGGGTTTAACTGTGTTCTTGTCTAGTAGGGCAGGAAAGGTGACTTCCTTATGATGCCTCCATGTTCTAAGAAATATATAAATATATTATTTCTTGATATTTTAAATTTATTAAAAAATAACAAAAAGAGATTTCTTATATTAGCATTTACACATATTGTACTATGGTTCTTCATCCACATAAATAATCACTACTTAGATAGTACAAGACAATGGTATATTAAAAAACCATAGCTTTTAATTCAATAGACTATTAAAATAAAAAAAAATCATTAATGTCATAGACCAATTACATGAAATCACTTTAAACATTTTTTAGTTGCTTAATTATTTTTTTAATGCATTTGTATTGGAGTAATAGATTGATTATAATACAATCACATGCTAGGCAATACACTTGAGCTCCAATTAGTACAAATAATATTAGTCATTTGAGAATACCAAAGAGCATTGGATCTATGTAGGTTAACTCAATCCCTTGTATTTGTAGTGCTTTATTTATTTCCACTAGGTATGGAGAGTGTTTTAAATCATGTTTGTCATTCAATTTTTATTAGGTTGTTGTTATTCTTTTTTATAATTTCAAGGAAAAAAAGTGGAAAATTTTTTAAAAAATTTAAAAATTTTGTGTTGAAATTTCTTGTTAGAATTTATCTATCTATTTATTTTGATTAAATTTATAAACTTAAAGTAGCAAAATTTATTTAATATAAATTTAAAAATAATTTAAAATAATTCTTTTACAAAAAATTTTAACAAAAGTTTTGCCTATTGTGGTCGAATCATTCGCCGATTTTAAGGCTATGTTTAATTGGACGTAAGGTTTTTAATGGAATAAAATAATTTATAATATAATGAAATGTAAATGAATGTAATATTAGAAAATTGTTATTTGAAAAGATGGAAAAGTTCATAATGTAATACAATAAAATATTGTTCAAAAGAAAGGTTTATAATGTAATATAATAAAAAGTTATTTATTATTTTACGTTATATCATAAATACTTTTTATTTTTATTATTTATGATAAAATAAAATTTAATAAAACTCTCATACGATATATTTCATTCAACTAATATACCTCGAACAAACAAATCCTAAGGTTTTTCTTATTTCACTATGGACACTCATCAGGCGATTAGACACCCAAATAGTAGAAAGGAATGGACAGCACTGAGCAAACAAATCTCTCTAGGCCGGTGGGATAAAAGTGATTACCAACTAAGGTCATCACGACAGTAGAAACAAGGGATGACCCACTTGTCAGTAAATACATAAAATTAATTAAGTTGGTCTCACATAACAGCTTAAATTATTATGGTGAAACAGTCACTTAATATGGTATCAGAACCTTTATGATCAAGTGGTCGTAAGTTCAAATCCTATCACCCACTTATTATTCAGCACAAAGTAGAGTGGACTTGTGCAAGTTTCAAGCCCAAAGAACTTTCACTTGAGAGGGTGTGTTAGTAAATATATAAAATCAATTAAGTTGACCTCACACAACAGTTTAAGCTATTGTAATGAAACAGTCATTTAACACCTGCTTGTTGTTAATTCACCAGCTACGATCAGGGCCGTTCAAAGAAGGGAGTGACCCAATGATAATGATGATGATACTGAAACAAGGATGATTGATTGCATTCTCTTTTTTGCTTTTTTCCTTGATTAAGTTTAAGCCCACCGCCCTTTCTAAAGTTGGAGGCTCTGGTCTGGTAGGCTCGAGTGAACAGACATGCTTTCCAGGTAGCACGCTCGTGACGTTGGGGTCCACTCACAGCCGTCTGATTTTGCCACGCCATCAGTCTGGTCTGTTTATGTCCCACATATGGTATGGCCATACCCCACCCATCCCTTTGTTTTTTTTTTTTCACTTTCTTTTTGACGTAATGTACCAAAACCATCACATTTGGTTCTTCAGAGTTTGTTGCCCTTCCTCAACTAATTGTATTTCCCAAATAATTTTTATATGGGTTTGATCTCTTGTGAACCCTACGTACTTATCAAATTTTTATATTAATTAATTGAATTATATATACAATTTAATTTTAAATTATCACTTATTTTAAATATATAAGTTGAATATACCACCGGCAGTGACTTGGTATTTGAAGATGGTGAAGGGAGGTTTCTTCAAGCTTTATCAAGCCACTTTGTAGGATGTAAATCTCCGACAACGGCTGAGGCGTTGGCGTTAAAAACGACGTTGCAATTCGTCATGGCCCATTACCCTTCCCGCGGTTACATTTTTATTGATTGTCAAGTTTTATTTTTTGGCCTTAATTCTCAGTCCTTAGATTTTTCTGAGTTTGGTATTATTGTTTTGGACTGTAAGACATTATTAGCGCTTCGACTGGATATCCAAGTTTGATGGATACGCCGCACTATGAATGGCGCTGCTCACTCTCTTGCTCGAGCATCTATTCAATTTTCTCCTCTGTGTATTTGGAGAACTATTCCGGCAGTTTTCCACTCTCATTATCATTAATTCAAGTGTGGAATCTTTTACTTTCAAAAAAAAAAAGAAAAGAAAAAAAAGAAAAGAGTAACCAAAACGGCAGAGTTTTAGCTCATTAACAACGGAATCTAAATCACATACATTCATAGAAACAACACTTGCTTCTGTAAACCCTAGATTCTCCACTCTCATCCTCACTCGAATTCATTGACAACCCACATAAATTCCTTTCCAAATTATCCTTATTATCATATAAAGAAGTAACATTTACCCAAACCAATTAATTCCATTGTAATATCGTTAATTAGGGGGAAAAAGGAAAATTAACAAGAAAAGATTGAAAATTGAAATGGTGGGAGGGAGCAGGAAGGACGAGGCAGTGGTGATAAACAACACGAATGTGTTTGCAGCTTTGAGCAGTTTAAGGAGGAAGAAGAAGAAGGACAGTGGGTCGCACATGCCCACCGTCGGTGGCAACAAATCCAAGGAAAAGGAGGAGGAGGTGTTCTGGGCTCCGGCGCCTCTCACGACGAAATCGTGGGCCGACGTTGATGACGAGGACGATGATGACTACTACGCCACCACTGCTCCACCTACCTCTGTATGGGGCAGTGCTCAGAGTGATACGAACATGGGAAAGGAAGCTGTTGAGGTAATGTTCTTGTTTCCTTTTTTGGGTTGATGGCGTTCTTTTGTTAGGTTGCTTTGGTGTTGGTTAGTGTTTGCATGCTGATAGATAAAAGATTGTCTTGAAGTTTTAATGGTTGTTAAAGATGGTTTATAGATATATATGTATTGTGACGTGAGAGTGTTTGTATGTGGACTTCTGATATTCTCTACCACTTTGAAAAGGAATAGGTTTTGCATTGTTTCTTATTAGTCTGGATTTTAGAACACAAATGCTCATTAATATTGATGGTCTGATAATTGCATATGAATGCTGATGACTGATGACTATGTTTCAAGCTTAGGAAAAAGCTTTTTTCTTGGAAATATTTTACCTAAAATAAGCATTTGAGGTGTGCCCTGCCTGGATGTACATTTATACCAAATGAATCGAGGAACGAACTTAGAGAATCCTCTTAAGTACCTTCTTAAAAATCAAATAAAATAGTTCAATAGGTGAAGCCTTTACATGAAAATTTGGACTGTAGAAGTTTAAATGATTTGCTTAAGTTACTACCATGATTGTTCATTTGTTGTGGAAGTTAATTAGATTCTCTAAACACGTGTTTTAACTCCGGATATGAGTGGGCCAGATTTCATCTTTCCCGCACATTCATTCATTTAATTGCTATGATTGCAGAAACTTTTATGATAATATTATTTGACTTGCTGAGATTTATACTCTGGAATGCATGCCTAGTGAAATACGTTCTGCCCTGAATTTTTCTGGCCAGAAAAAATAGAATCAGAAGTTTTTGTGCAAGAGAAGTTTTTCTTTCATATTAATTTTGTCCCCCTATGTCTGGATCTTATCTTACGCCTTACTCGTATAGTGAATGGTTTGATCGCAATTGGTATTTTTAACATGGATAATGATTTACTTTCAGGAAAGTGAAACCGAGGAAGAAGGACTGGATGAAGTTGATGATGATATTGAGGAAGAACATGAAGATGAGGATGAACATAAGACATCAGAAAGAGTAGAGGCAATTAAGAAGCCAGCTGAAGCTTATGTGGCTCGTAAAGATACAGAAAGGCAGCTTTCAAAGAAGGAATTGAAGAAAAAAGGTCTCGAGGAGCTTGATGCTGTTCTTGCTGAGTTGGGATATGCTAAAAGGGAGATCAGTGGCGACAACTCTCATGGTAACTGAGCATCATTACATAGAACAATTAGAAAAGAGAAATAATAGAAAATGAATTCAAATTCGATGAAACTGGGAACTCTTCATTCTTCAAATAAATTAATTATTAAATTAAGAGAATGGAAGGTGATATAAGTTTAGAGCACCAAATCATACAAGATGTTTAAATGAAATACTGTTATGTGATTTGAATATATACTTCTATTCTGAATATAGTTTAATATAATCTAAATACAGTTTAATACTGATTTTAATCATTTATTACCATATTGGTTGCAACAAAATTCTTTAGATATAGCAACTTTTATTTTTTCTTTCCTTCCTTTATTATATGCTTATCTTCCAGTTTTGATTGAACTGTTGTGTTTCTCCAGTACGGCATTCCTCATATGAAACCACTTAAAGAAATGAGTACAAATGACATAAATTCCATAATATGAACTTGAAATCTTGAAATTCAACTTTCTTTGTGACACATTCTTGTCCATTTCTCTCCTATCACACTTGCTGGACTGTGGTTTGGCTGGAACTTGTTCACAAATGCCCTAATCGTTATTGTTACTGGTAAAATCTTCTGAAGAAAAAGAGTGTAAAGCAGAGGTTAATGGAGACCTGCAAAAGAGGGAAAGTGCCGCAGGTGAGAGCAAATGTGGAAAAAAGAAGAAAAAGAAGGAAAAAACTTCAAAGGAGCCAAAGGACTTCCAGGACCAGCCGCAGGGTTTTGATGCTGGACACAAGGTAGAAGAAACTGCTGGGACTGAAAAGACAGAGGCTGTATCTACTATTGATGTGAAAGAGCGGTTAAAGAAAGCGATTTCTATGAAGAAGAAGAAATCAAGTAAAGAGTTGGATGCTGCTGCCCGAGTTGCTGCAAGTGAGGCAGCTGCCCGAGCTGCTAAGCTTGCTGCTGCGAAAAAAAAGGAAAAGAGTCACTACAATCAGCAGCCAGTGCGGTGAGCTCGGAAAGGTCATTGTTTTGTTCTTCTTTGCCTTTTCCCTTCTCATAGGTGGACATGTATTCGTTTGTTTTCTCAAACGGGAAAAAAATATAAGAATCTGGTCTTAGCAAAAATGACATTTTACAGGGTATCTTTGGTTCATTTTGGGGAAGAAAGATTTTTTACACCATTTCTTTACTGGACATGTAGGCTACAATTTATTACTGTACATCTTTACTATTTTTGTAGTGGCATTCGCAACCTATTGTCAACTCATCAAGTTCTTGGTCCGTACCATTCATTATTATAGCTTGATATACGACCAAAGCAAACTGTTGAACCTGAAAGGGTCTGCAGAGGCATTTTTAACCATGTACATGAACAAAAAGATGCTGTCTTTATGTTTCTGTTCCAAGTGGGGCTGGCATTTCAGTTCGGGTTAGGTTCGGGTTGCTTATTTCATTTTATTAAATTTTTACAAAATGACCTTGTTAAGTTTGAAGCTGTAAGGATTGGGTGCTCAGGAAATCAATCCTATGAGCTCCTTAAAAACTTGGAAGTCTGACTGGACAAGGGCTGGTTCAAAGTTCGGACTGGAAATAAATATAACCAATTTAAAGTCTTCTTTTAACTTTTGATTAACAAGCAGATTTAGGCTGGATAAGGTTTAAGTTTAACCATGCAGAGCATTGAAGCATATCTAATTGCGTTCTCCAATGTTTTAAAACTCAAAGTTAATATAAAAAATTTAAGGTTTAAAAAGATTTAAGGAGTATTATATTGTTATAAAATTATAATAAAATTAAAAATTTTAAAAATAATTAAAGAAGAATATTTATATTGATTGAAAATTTTAAAGTTTAATTAAAAAAGAGATTATCAAATAAAATTAATTAATTTTTTATTTATAAAAATGGATTAGTTTACGAAAACGGATCAATTAATTAATAAGTTAATCGATTTTTAGCAATCAAAATTATTAAACTAAATTTAATCGAAAAGTTATTAAATTAAAAAATTGACCGATTTAAAATATTTATTATTAAACTAATCGAAGTAGTTTAGTTTTAAGAAATTTCTCGTCATTTTTTAATCAAAAGGTTTAAATTTTGTCTTGAAAATTTTAACATTTTTTTAAATTTCATATACTCAATTTAGTTTTTTTTTTCAATCTTGCAATTCTATTTCTTAGTCAATTTTGTTGAAAAGAATTCAAATAAACTCAACCTTTAAAAATTATGGTCAATTGGAGTTTTAATTATGAAAAATTAAACAAAGTTTTTTATGACTAAAAAATGTTTTTTTAATGGGCTATATGATTAATAAAGGAAACCTATTTTTTTATGACCACAAATAATCCCTATTTTCCTTTTCCTTTTCCTTTTCCTTTTCCTTTTCAACCTTTACAATTACAACACAATCTTTTGCCCTAAAAAGACATGAAAAGAAAGGAAAAGTGGAAAACCTTATCTAGAAATTATCCTATGCCAAATCCGTATCTAACTTGTGTTTGTTTTCCCTCAATCTAAAGACTCTCAAAGAGAAAACCCTTTCACGTCTTCTTCTTCACAAAGCACACAACAAAAACAAGTTTTGTCTGATTTGAGAACTCTCTCTATCTCTGTATCTCTGTTGTTTATCGTTAGGAGCACTTAAACCAGTGGTTTCGATCATTAATTACATCAGTAACCAAAACGTTTTTTAGCTTTTGGGCATCGCCAACAGGTTCTGTACTTCTTGAATCTGATCATACACATCCATAAAAATACCTGCTTCAGCAAACCCTAGATATCCGAAACCAAAATTCTACCTACGTTGTGATCCTTACTTCAATCCGTCGACAACCCTTTTCAATTCATTTACAAGGCTTCGTTATTGTGGAATAAAAGATCGAACTTGAGGGTAAATTTTAGTTTCTTTGCTATCTTGTAAATAAGGGAGAAAAGGGTTTTGTGGGGAAAGAATTGGGTTTGTTTTTGATAGGATATGGTGGGAGCAGGAGGGAGCAGGAAGGATGAGTCGGTGGTGCTAAACAGCACCAATGGGTTTGCAGCTTTGAGCAGCTTAAGGAAGAAGAAGAAGAAGGCGGGTGGGTCCAACAAACCCGCGGGCGACGGCAACAAATCTAAGGAGCAGGAGAAGGAGGTTTTCTGGGCTCCGGCGCCTCTCACGGTGAAATCTTGGGCTGACGTTGATGATGAGGACGATGATGACTACTATGCCACCACTGCTCCACCTGCCTCTGTATGGGGCAGTGATAAGACTGATCCCAAGGTGGGAAAGGAAGCTTTTGAGGTAATTAATTTATGGATTATTCCTTGGTTGGCTGATGATGTTCGTTTGTGTTAGGCTTTTATGTTGCTTGGTAGCCTTTGGATGCTGATAGATGAGTCATGTTCTTAAAGTATAGTGAGTGATAATAGAAGTTGGCTTGATCTTATGGTTCTGTGGGATTGGAGGTTTCTTGATTTGCTAGCTGACTAAGTTTACTTATTAGAATGTATGCTTATCTTTCTTGTTGGATGGTATTTGGGTTTTGAGTGGTGTGGCAAAGAAGAAGATTTTGATCTCTGTTTATGTTTTTAATGGGAAATCGTCTTTTTCTTAGTTGATGGTTATATGGGTAACACGATCATGAGATGAGAGCTATGGTAGGTAGATTCATTTGTTATTCGCTACCACTTGGCAAACGGTAGTTCTGTATTTCTGTGTTAATAATCTTGATTTCAGGACTTAATTGCATATGAACACTGAAGAGCGATGACCATGATTAAAGCTCAAAAAGATTTTCTTTTGCTGGAAATACTTTACCTATGATCAAAATTGGTTAGGTTACTCCATAATTGGATAAAAATTTATGAAATCCAGCTGTACATTAGTTCATTTAATGAATATTGATGCTCAGAAAATTTTGCATTTAGAAGTTTTTCAGGACTGCAAGATATAGTTTAAGTGATATTCTTCAGTTAATGCTACAATTGCTTAATTTTGCGGAATATAACGGTCATTCTAAACTGTATACTTGTTTGATTTACTTAATTGTGCTGATTGCATTAAGTGCTTTCTGTATTGGGTTTAGAATGTGTTTGTTGTCAATGTTCATTTCTAAGGATTAGTTTGTCGACATGTGTTGATTCTCAGCTGCATATTGCTGTATCCCTCTAGTTTCCCTATCTCTCTGGGATTCTTTTGATATAGGAAGAGAGTTTTGCTAATGAAAGTTGAGTCACTTTTCTTGCCACCTATTAAGCAATAAGTATTGAAGAGTTTCACATTAATCGGTTGAAAATGGAAATTTACTTGGCATCCATCACTACAATATGGTGCTATGGCCACTGTGATTCTTAGAGTTCTTTCATTTCTTGCAAGTTATTACCCAAAACTATTGGAAAATGAATTTTCGATTAATAGCCACGGTCTGTACCTTTTTTCAACCTAGAAGTGTTTGAAAATTACATTTTGTCCACTTGCATTTGGATCTTGTTTTAATTACATTTCCATTTATTTGGTTAATGGTTTGAATTACAGTTCGTATTTCTTACATTGTTGTTCTGTCTTCAGGAATCAGCGAGTGAGGAAGAAGGTCTGGATGATGTTGATGATGACATTGATGAAGAACACGAAGATGAACATGAACATGAGACTCCAGTCATAGTTGAACCTGTTAAGAAGCCAGCTGAAACTTCTGCGGCTCATAAAGATACAGATAGACAGCTTTCCAAGAAGGAATTGAAGAAAAAGGAGCTTGAAGAGCTTGATGCTGTTCTTGCTGAGTTGGGATATGCTAAAAAAGAGACCAGCGGCGATGACTCCCATGGTAAATTAGCATTTTTGAATTTATATATGCATGTTTTTGTGTTCTTGGTTCAACTCTTGAAATATTCCCAAGAAAGTCACACTCAGATCATACCACTAAAAGAAATGAACATAAATTACATAAGTTGCAAAGTATGAACTTCAGATTCTGAAATTTAAATACTTCTGTGACAAATGAAATCGTGACATGATATTTACCTTTCTGAGAGTCCGTTTTGTTGGGCTCTGTTCCATTTTATAAATCTCCTTAGTGATTACGAGTTCTATTTAGGTTTCTGAGAGTCCGTTTTGTTAGGCTTTGTTCCAATTTATAAATCTCTCTAGTCATTACGAGTTCTATATAGGTTTTTTCTCTTTACTTCTCTGTATTTGGAGTTTCCTTATGATTGCGTTTTTAACAAACTTGTAATGTAGTTGTAGGATTTAAGAACGTAATGGGACTATTTTTATTATACTATGCATGCTGTAGCCTACGGGAAGGATTAAGAAAAAGTGTGATTATACTGCTTTACCTATGAAGTTGGATTCTCGTTGTCCATCTTTCTTCTGTTGCAGTTACATCCTCAGAAGTTGTGGGTCGGGTGAAAATTATTCAAGATTCCGCTAATCACCATCATTAGTCAATCAGTTTCTGAAGTGGAGGTCTGTATGAAATGCAGGTACTGCACAAGAAAAGAAAGAAGAGGAGAATGGAGAGCTGGAAAAGAAGGAAAATGCCACGGGTGAGAGCAAAAGTGCAAAAAAGAAGAAAAAGAAGGAAAAATCTTTGAAGGAGACAAAGGATTTCCAGGACCAGCCACATGGAGGTGCTGGACATGGTGCAGATGAAGCTGCTGAAACAGAAAAGGCAGAGGATGCATCTACTGTTGATGTGAAAGAGCGGTTGAAAAAAGTGGTTTCTACAAAGAAGAAGAAATCAAGTAAAGAGATGGATGCTGCTGCCAGAGCTGCTGCAAGTGAGGCTGCTGCAAGGAATGCTAAGCTTGCTGCTGCTAAGAAAAAGGAAAAGAGTCACTACAATCAGCAGCCGATGCGGTGAGCTTGGAAGATCGATGTTTTGTTCCTTTCTTTTTCCCTTGTCATAGGTAGACATGTTAGTTTTATCAATGAGAATAAGACATGAGAATCTTGTTTCGCGAAATGACATTCAACAGCCTTTTTTTGTTTCTTCATTGTGGGGGGAGTAGAAAGATTTCTCGGATCAAGTAGAGTTTCTGTACTCAATAATATGTTATTATATGTACTGTCGTGTTGGCCTATCAATATAGCTATGTTGGATGATCAATTGAAATTGTTGAACCTGAGAGGGTCTACACAGGTTGTATAATGACAAGTTACGAGACTGCTCATGTGAACACTGAGAGCTTTCTTTATGTTCTATTCTTTGAAAACCTACCATGCTCCTTTTTAAGTTCAGACTCTCAATCGATTCTCAAGAATTGGAGGCCTCCTTTCAGCTCTGAACTGAGGTATGTAAAGCCCAATCATGGCGTAACCTTGCCAACTATTACATAACAACGTTATGCGACTATATATTGGTATCTAAAAGAGTATCTACAGCACTCCTAAGGTTCAACGAACTTTTTGTTCATGCACTCCTTGTGCACCATTTTATTTTTCCCATTCTTAAAGTACTCTTGAGCATAATGATAATGTGATTGAACTTCGTTGGAACAATTGTGTGCAAGAGAGAAGTTAGCATGGTAGAAGAAGGTGGAGCCTAATTATGCAGAACATGAATACTATCATCGTTAACTGCTCCAAACCAGCAAAATACAAGGCTTCGCCGCCTGTATCGCCCATGAATCTTTACATGTCCAGGAAAACTCTTCCTTCTACAAATGGGGTTACCTGTAGGCATGACCCTTCTCAGCAAGCTCTCATGGCTTCTTCGTTTGTTCAAGAACTTGAGTTTCCTATCCTCGACATACCTATCAATATTGTCGGTCTCAGGCATGTATCACCTGCAGGACCTATACCAGTTTCCTCAGGTGACAGTCTCTACCTCTCCAACATTGACGACATGATTGGAGCTCGAGTGTTTACTCCAACAGTTTATTTCTATAGATCAGATTGCTTGAAAACTACTCAGAAACATGTCATGGAAGCACTGTCCAGGGCTCTAGCTTGTGTTCTAGTGCCATACTACCCTTTATCTGGTAGGCTCAGAGAAACTGATCGTGGAAAGCTGGAAGTGGTTTTTGGAACAGAAAATAGTGCACTCATGGTTGAGGCGTACTCAGAGATGACATTAGCTGAACTAGGAGATCTCACCATCCCGAACCCAACGTGGGCACCATTGATATATAGGTTCCCAGATGAGGAGCCTTACAGGGTTCTTGATATGCCCTTACTTATAGCTCAGGTTACCATCTTCAGCTGTGGTGGTGTTAGTATTGGTTTAAGACTTTGCCATTGTATTTGTGATGGTCTTGGAGCTATGCAGTTCCTAGATGCCTGGGCTGCCACAGCAAAGCTAGGTACTTTGGTTGCAAAACCCATGCCATGTTGGGAGAGGGAAATCTTCAGACCTCGAGACCCCCCTGTGGTGAAGTATCCACACATTGAATTCATGAAAGTTGACGATGGTTCAAGCCTGACAATGACCCTGTGGCAGGAAAAACCTGATATGAAGTGCTACCGTGTGAGCAGAGAGTTTCAGGCTCGAGTGAAGTCTTTAGCGCAGACAAAAAATGCCAAGTTCGCTTGCACAACTTTCGACGCCATGGCAGCTCACGTATGGAGGTCATGGGTGAAAGCACTGGATGTTAAACCTCTGGAGTACAAGCTTAGGCTCACATTCTCAGTCAATGCTCGCCATAAACTAAAAAATCCAACTTTGAAAGATGGTTTCTATGGGAATGTGCTCTGTGTAGCATGTGCTATAAGCTCAGTTTATGAGCTAGTTAATGGATCTCTCGCAGACACAACCCGGTTGGTTCGTGAAGCTCGAGTTGGCGTCTCCGAAGAATACTTAAGATCAACAATTGACTACATAGAAGTGGAGAGGCCAAGAAGGCTTGAATTTGCAGGGAAATTGACAATAACACAGTGGACTAGATTTCCAATATATGAATCTGCAGATTTTGGATGGGGAAGGCCAGTTTATGCAGGTCCTATAGACCTGACACCAACACCACAATTTTGTTTGTTCCTGCCAAGTGGGGAAGCTGATCCTACTGGGAGAATGGTAATCTGCATTTGCTTGCCTAAATCTGCCACAAGTAAATTCACCGAGTTCTTGTGTTCGGTTGGTACCGGCAATTGACTGATGTTCATAAAAATAAACTGCAAAAGTGAGGTGAAAGTTTGGTAATTAATGCATAAAGGCCTCACACTTATACCTATTTGCTTTTCTGGTAGGTAGATGCCAAGAGCTCTCTCTTTACGTGAATCCCAAAGTAACTTGACTTCCAATACATAGTTTTATCTGAAATATATACAAATATTTCCTTTGTTTATATTCTTTATAAGTACTGGTTTCTTTTTCAGGGATAAGACCAACTATATATCTCCAAGGATTGGTATGAAAGTAGAAGACAGTACATAAATCTTTTTTTATTTAAGTCCTCTTTTACAAAGTTCAAAACATTAAGGAAATCTGAGACCTAAATTGTAAAAGAGTGCTAGTCTTCTTCTTGATGGCTTTTCTTATGATAATTGGAGGCACCTTTCAAACACGAGCAATTGACTTTTGACAGAAGGAATCACTATGGTCTGGCTCGGTGTGAAGTCAAATAGATAAAGCTTGATTCGGCTGAACTTCAGGCCAAACTTGGACCTAGTAAAAAAAAGTTTCAAGCTTCAGGCTTGGGGGCCCATCCAGGCCCTAACCCATCTTGAAACCTGAATTTTAGCCTAAAGTCGGAGTCCAATGGAGGTTCAAGCTTAAACAAAAATGGGGCCTGATAGGTTCTCACAAAATTGTAAGCATTGCAAGTTCAATGGTCAGCGAACAAGTCAAAATGCTAGCTTTGTACTCTTTGGCAAAGACTGGACTGAAACCTCCTATCAGGTCACAGCTCATCGAGCATATACCTGCCATTAAAGCAGGGATTGAATCCATCTATAATACTTTAGTAGGTTAGCTCTATACAGGTTGATACCAGAAAAACTCTACCTTGCAACTACTATTAAACGCTTCAAAGATCCCATGTTGATAAAAACTCTACCCTGCAACTACATGAAATTCATTTAGTGTGTCAGGGTAGACCAGTAACAAAGTAAACCCAAAAAAAGGACTTGATTGTGAATAGGTTACTAGACATCAGCAAGTTTAAACAATCTTTAGCTAATGATATCTAAACAATCCTAAGCTGTAGGATGGATTTTGTTTGTTCAAGTGCGTACCAGAACCAATCCTGGATGACCTCTGCAACCATTCTGATTTGCAGTCTTTACCTAGCATTGAAAGGAACTTGTTCTGTAGCTGTATTATGAAGAGAGTGAAGCAAAAACCAAAAAGTTTATGAAATGCAGCATACTCTGTAACCCATCTTTAGTGTTCAGTAGCTTCATAGAATAGAGGTCACAACTAATAAGATAAGTAACATTACAAATGCTTCTCTTTTGGCACATTCAATTCAGAATTCTTCAACTTGAAAAGATGGAGATAAACAATTTCAATGGGAATTAACTATCACAAGTAGTGAGGAAAATAGCAAATTCTGAATCTGAACTACACCAATATTTACTCAAAATCACAAGTTATCAACTAGCCTCATTTAGCAATCTTTCATGAACAGCAACTAGGGCAGCGAATCAGCCCATTCTCATTACAATCTGGGCATCTTTTCAGCTGATCCTTCTCTTCATCAAACAGCTTTCTACTTCCATTACAATATGAACAAGGCAAGAACCTTGCATCCCCACAACTTTCACAGACCCACTTTGGATCTCTAACTGGAAAGCCTTTTAAAAGCACTGCCAATTCGCCACATTCATTGAGTTGTTTAATCTCCTCCACACTCCCAACATACTTTCCCCTGATGAACACTTGTGGCAAGCTCATTGCTTTACCTTTAAGCACATTTTGCAACTCCTTTCTGTATGTAGAGTCCATTGAAATGTCTCTTTCATCAACTGGAACTCTAAAACCTCTAAATATCATTCTTACTGAATAGCAATCCTCATAAGTCTTTCTGATTCCTCTCAAACTTGTAAAGTACAAAACAACTCTATCCTCTGTTCCATGCAAAAAGCATCCATTGTTGCTTGATAAAGAGTTCATTGGTGAAGAACCAACTGACCTTGCATTTCTGAACTCCTTAGCAGAACCCAATTGCCTGGAAGACAATGCACGCCTGTAACTCGAAACCACATTTGGATCAAGGTTTGACAAAAACGATTCCTCAGATAAATGTTTCCACAATGGCTTTGACAATGAAACTGAATTCTTAACTGCCAAGTGTCCAACTTTAGCCGTATCACCGGATTCAAATAGTTTCTTGACATATCCATCGACACCAGGAAGCTCAAGCGAACTCCGTTGGGGAGAAACCTCCAAAGAACGACTATAAAGTAACGATCTTGGCTCCAATGAGTTACCCATTTTGAAGTCCAACCCATCTTCATCATCATCAAGGCCGTCCATTAGCTCCCAGGTGTTAATGACAGAGTCTGGTGATAAAGATTCAGACATGATCTCCAAGACTTGAGCTTTAAACTTGTTCTTGGTGGAATTGGATGGTGCTTTGTGCTGGTCAGGTGTTTCCTGTTTGTTTACAATGGGGATTGTGTCGGGTTCCATGAGGCGAAGAGAGCCATAAGTTGTGGAGGTCAGAGAGACCAGGTGGTGAGAATCACCTTTTCTTGAAGGTGGGTGGTGGATGAGAGGAGCTTGAAGAGAGAGAGCTCTAGAGACTGTTAATGGTGAAGAGTACTGTGAAGACCCAATGGAGGTCTCCAAATGGGAAAAGGATGGTGAGCAATGAGAAGCATAATAAAGATTGAAGCTTTCTTCTGGGTTATTGTTCTTGTTGAGAGAGGTGTTGGGTCTTGAAGCAGAACAGCCCATGTATGGAAGCAAAAAGTGGCTTTTTGATTCTTTTTGCTTACTCCAATTTTTATGGGGATTGAGGATTGTTGGAGACAGCTATCTATTGACAAGTTCTTGGTTTGTTCTGGTTAAGAAACAGAGAGGTTTGGTTTAGGCCTTGAGGCGGTGGAGGACAGTGTGATCTTAGCTTTTTCACAGAGGAAATGAGAAAGTGAAAGAGATAAAAATATAGGCTTCAATTGGTAGAGGAGTGCCGAGTGCGTTAGGAAGTAGACTTAAATTGAAAGGATAAGAAAGAGAGAGACACAGAACATGCATGGTCAGGGACTGCTTTCAAAGTTGGGAGACATTGAAAGCTGTCCTGGAACAGGCAAAAGCACAGAATGTGTGAGCAGAGTCTTAATGGCTTTTTTTTTTTTCTCATTAAACAATCTTAGCGTTTAAGGTTCTAACAAATTCGTAAGATACAAATCTTAGTTTGTTGTGAAGTGGAATGATCAGAAATCAGAATAGGTACCATATCCCCATCCTGTTCCTACAGTCACTTTAGCTTTTCTCAATCTGCAGCTAACATTTGCTTTGGATAGTTTTGCTACATCTAAGGTCATCCTTGGATTCTGCTTATTCTTTACTTTTTACTTGAAAATGGTAGTTGCCTCCCATGGATGCTCTAAGAGTCTTCCAATAAAAGAGATTAAAGATTTGTTAATGAATTGAAATTGACCTTAATGATTGACTAAGAATAGAGACAAATTAAGTTTTATAGTACTTGTATTTAACTAATCATTTGACTTTGAGTTAGCAGACTCTAAAATAATTTATTCAAAATACCTAATTTACATATTATTACATGTAGTTGATAATTTATTTAATACAGAGTTAATTATAAAAAAGTTTCAAACGTTACTCAATTGTATAATTATAATCCGAACTTAGAAAATGATAATTAAATACTCAAAATTTTAATTTTTTTAACAACTTTTGTGACTTTGTCTCTGATAAATTACTGATGTAGCTTATCATATGTTCTAAAAATCTTAAATACTTATACACATCAGACCTAACTAAATTAACTAATTAAGTTTAATTAATCCTTTAATATATAATAGAAAGATAATAATTAAAAATTTCATGGATTACGAAATATGATTATTCTAAATCAAATTGAAAGTTGTTAAATAACAAATATTCAGAAAAAAGATGGCTAAAAACAAGGAATTTCCCATGCATCTACCTTAAATTAGTTAGCATCCATTTACACTTCTTTTTAAGTTTTACAATTAACCAAAGCTCATATGATAATAATAAATTACTTAAGGGAAACAATAATAATAGTAATCTTTATGAGAAGTTGTTGATTTTTTTTTTTTGAAAAATATATTTTTCAAGGCCATTTTAGGAAAGAATATTTGCTGAGAACATATTCTTTAATCATTACTTCAGGCCTTGAACGTTCTACTTTTATATACAAAAAATTAAGTTTGGCTAATTTACATATTTTATATGTTCCGTTAAAACTCATGAAGTCCTATTGTTAAGCATGAAAGTAGATAGTCATTACTTTCTTGCAAGATCACTGTCTTGTACCTTCTGAAACTACCAAACATAGGACATGAAATTAGAAGACAAATGAAACGCCAAAAAATGATATGAATGTGCACTGCTTGGAAACTAATGAATTGCAGGTCTGTTTGTACGTGAAAAGCAATTAAAGTATGTGCCCCAGCCAACAAGATTGAAATGGACATATGATAGAATTTGATGGACCACCGTGACTCCATCATCGTAGCTTAACTCACTCTAATCACACCAGACGGGATCAGACCAAACCAGACCATGATTCTCTTGTTTCCATCTGGGTATATCATGATCTAATTGTGTCATTGCAATGTCCACTTTGTTGTCTTACCCTTTCTGAGTACAGGTAAAAAAGAAGTGTAGAAATTTCCCCTCAGGTGAAAGTTTCAAACTTGATCACAAGTACACATATCATCAGTAACTTACAGAGAAGTTAGAAAGATAAGATTTGAATTATACTTCTGCATTCTTTGTCCAGAAGTTTAATAATTGCATTTCTAAGATTATTGAATTAACTTTTGCATAATTTTAAACAAGCCATTAACATTCCTACTTTTTGTTCTAAAAGAAAAAAAATCTTATTAATATCATAATCTAAAATTTGAATTCAAAAGTTATACACTAAATCCTAAAAAACAAACTCGAAAGTTACATCTTATATAAAACATATTATAGGATAAATTATCAAAATCGCTTAACAATTTATAAATTATATATTTTAAATAAATTATTTGACAAGTCGTCAACGACTCAAAAATTAAGTAATAAGTAATAATCTCGATTTAAGAGACACTTATAAGTTCTAAGGTGTCCTTACTCTTAACTAATCATTTTGCGGGCACAAAAGGCTTAAATGCATTTGGTTCAAGTTCTGCATTTCTTGTATCTACTTGGATTTAGTTCAGTGCAGGAAATTGATCAATCACTTTGAACAGTATGACCCTTTTGTATACACACAACGCCATGTTCAAATAAAAGAAGAACAAGACAAATGAAATAAACCAACATAAAATGATGAAGAAGTCACACAAACTCGATGAACTGTTAGAGATTAAGTCTTTCTCAGATACATACAAAACAAAAAGAGATTGTGTTTATAGTTGTCTTGTGATTTGCAGTATAATCAAGGATTAAGAAATGGACTTTTCTCTTATAATGCATAAGCCATAAGGTGTGAGGTTTTCCTAATCTGACATTGTTTGTTTTTCCTCTCCTTTTGATATAAATATGTTTGTGTTTGAAAAATATAAATTTAATCAAAATTAGTGAAAAATAAAGTCTTTAAAGACAATGCACAAAACTATGAAACTTTATTTTAAATTAAAGATATGACTCATAAATAAATATAATATAGCTTATAATTTGTAATTTCAAAACTTAAACAACTTATTTTTAGAAATGTAATGAAAGATTAGTCGTACAGTGTGAAGTTTTCTTAAGCTGACATTGTTTATTATTCTTCTTTTTATATAAATATGTTTGTATTTGAAAAATAGAAATTTAATTAAAATTAGTGAAAATACAAATTTAATTTAAAAACGTAAATATATCTTATGTTTGAAAATGGATTAATTGCATTCTTTTACCTTATTAAATCTAATAAGTGAATTTTTTTTCATTAACTGCTTAATTTTACAACTTTTATTTGAAAAAACATAATAGAAATACAAATTCTGTAATTGTGTTTTTGAGCAAACAGTTTAATTTAAACCTTATGAATTCCCTACCTTCCCTAGCCTCAGGAAAACTGGAAACCTGGCAACTTTTTGTTCGTGCCCATCTTCATTCCATGCACGCTTGAAGCTCTCAATCACCTCATCTCTCAAAAGCTCCACACCCTTCTCTTGAGCTGTCTGATATGCAGACCATGACTTTATGTATGTAAAATACTCTTCCAAGTTCATTAATCTCTCTGCTACAAACTCAAATGGCCCTGTATGATCAGTTCCCTCCACAGGCTCGAATGGGAAATCAATAGTACTGAACCTGTCGTCCACAAGTTTCAACTCGGGAGCCCAGAAAGGGCCTGTGGCGGCGTAAAATGGCTCGAACACGGCGTCCACAGCCTCATTCACTTCTGGCTCAGTGTAGCACCACGCAGCAATGACTCCGTGGGGTTTCTTGAGAACCCATTTGACTTGATCATAAAATGAACGACGGTCGAACCAGTGCAGGGCTTGAGCAATGGTCACCAAGTCAAGATTAGATTGTGTTGAAACGATTTGTTCAAGTTCATTCCACGATAAAACTGGAGGAGTCCGTTCGTATCTCACGTTGGGGAGTCTTGGTGCCAATTCTAGTTGTTTTATGCTGGTGTCTGTACCTACAACATTCTTGTACAAACAAGCTAGCTGCAAGTGAAAAATTAAGGTTTTAAATGAAGTCCTTTCAGTCATTCTATCAGATTTTTACCGGAGGACTCAAACAAAAGTTAAGGTTTTGAAAGATTTAGAGAGGTATGGGACTGGATATATGAATCTTTGTTCGATTTTACCAACCTATTTTATGAAGGGTTTTCAGGGATTTAGAGAGAAATTAAGGTTTTAAGAGGTGAGGAAAAAAATTAGATCAACTAATTAAGTAAACTTATATACAATAAAAAATATTATATCCAAACTTAAGAACTTAAACAATGAGTTATACATAATATTTTTGTATATGATTAACTTCATTTTTATGTATCGTCCTAATGTTAGATTATAAATTTCTAACATACCCCCACTAAATTGCAATTTTTACATGTTCATTGCTTAGCGTGTTCAATAGTTCCAAACATGTATTAAGCCATAAAATAATGATAAAGCAATGGAGAGAACTCACAGATTGAGCAGCTTGGCCACTTCCAGTCCCCACATCCCATACAAGGTCATGACATGGTGTCTTGGAGGCAATGAACTTGAAGAGTTCTGGTGGGTAGGTTGGTCTTGCTCCTACATACTGCTTTGCTTGCTTCATGAACAGATCTGCCATTGTTGATCTTTTATTGTTCTTCAGGAGGCTTTTTGGTAGATATTTGCATTTATTGATTCTCCTTTATATATATAGGTTTTAGGAATCACAAGTAGAAAAGTTGCACACAGACTCAACTTACAAATTAAAGGAAGCGCGTAACCGGTGAAAGCACCAAATGGTGTTGCCTATTTTGACCAATATAACATATAGTATCTCCCAAGACTAGATTATATAGATTTTTTATTAATGTTATCGAATTATTTATTACTTTAATTCTTTTTTAGTTTTATGGAATTATTACATTGAAGCCAATTAATGTTTGTAATTAAACAGAAACTATTAGTATCGTAAGTTATATTTAGTGGAGTTTCAGCTTCCATAACTTCATTAAATGTCATAATTATAATAATAAAGTTGTGGAAAAGGGTTACTCAACCTAGGAGTTAAAAGAACTCTCCACATGAATTTAAATTAAATTTAAAACTAGTTCAATTAAATTTAAAAATAACTTAATTATAGAATAAAGTTAGTTAAAAAATAATTTATTTTATTCATATTAATGATATTACAAATAATATATATTAAATTATTTTTTAACTAAAGATCACTGAATAAAATTTGTGAACAGTTTGAATATTATTTGAAAATGAGTAATTTATATTGATAATATTGATATAGGGCAAAATTTTGGAAATGTTTTTTTTTTCAAATTGCATTGTAAACTTCACCAGAGAAGGCAGGTTCAACTTTTGTTGGGAGGATTGGCCCATAGCTCACGAGCGTTCACTACGTAAACGCCAAGTTTCCTATACTCCTATAACGATTTATGTCAAAGCATGCAATTTCCTGGAATGTTGATCACGGGATATCCAAGCATTTGCTAATCAAGTTACCGAGTTTCATACTTTTTTTAAGGCAACCTAGGATTTCAAAGAAACAATGTCATTTTATTTTTAAAAAGTAAAAATATTAATCGAACTTAATTATAGCTTGACTGAGTTTTGAGTAAGTCAAGTCCGGTTTACTTCTGAGTTTAGAATTGATCAAGCTTCTGGTCAAGCTCAAGCCTGATTTGACCTATTCCCACCTTTGTATTAAATTGTTATTTTTGTAGATATAAATCTTTTTAATGTGTTGAAATTATTATTTAAAATTAATGGACTTGTTTCTAATTATTCTCAGATAATTTTCAACACATGAAAAATAAAATTGGATCAAAAAGATGCAAGAAAAATAAAGACAATTCGAATTCTCAACTAGCAAAAAAATAATTGACTAAGCGTAAGCATGTGCAAGGAAAAATATTATCTGCAAAATCTGATTTGAAATCAGATTCGATTCAGCTAAGATCTTCGTGATCTTGAGAATCAAGTTGCTGCCTTATTGATGGAGATCTGCGACCTAAATGTGGGAGGAGTGTATACGCTGAAGAGTACAATAGGAGGGAAGAGAGAGGACATGGAAAATCATTAAAGAAGACATTCACTGTTCACATTAGGCATTAGTAATTTTTACGTTTCTGCATAGTTTCTAGTTTTTGGAAGATTTTTCTTATTTTTCTGGAAAAGACTAGAAATGGAGACTTTGTATTTTGCTATTCTTCTATTGGTTTTTACTTTTGTTATGAGTAGCTAAATTTTTCTTCTTGGTTGAACGAAACCGAGTTATGATCTATTATAAGTGAGATTTATAAATGAAGTTTAGTTCATTGATGAATATTAAGTGTCTTCTAAATTGTTTTTCATGATTAAATTGATTAATTTCTAGGCTGCACAACTAGGAATTGATTTATGTAATTTGTAGTCAAATTAGTAGGATTTGTCGTTTAGTTTTGCTAATCCAAAGTGACAATTAAGATTACCATCTTTATGTTAGAATTTGGAAATTCTAAGAAGATGCTTAACTTGATTAAATGCATATCGCTCGTGTGTTGTCTTGTTCATTGATTTCTTAGTTCTTAAACCTATTAATCAATTAAACTTAGGCTCCTAATTAAGTTGTTGACTAATAAGAATGCTTAGAATATATGTTTCTATTCATTTAATCTTAAGAGAAAATATCACCCAATGAATGTTTGTTAATGGATTGAATTTTATATCGAGAATCCATATTAGTTTGATAACGTAGGTAACCCGAAACCAAAGTTTGTTTACTGAATTTTCATATTTGATCATTTTTGATAATTTTTGATTTATGTCATTTTCAATTTCTTAAATTTACATGAATTAAACCCCCCGTTTGCTTTAGTTTTAAACTCGTATAACCTTTACCGTTAAATTTTTTTCGTGAGAATGATCTCAACTCTTCACTAACTACGTTTTTCATTGCAAGAGTTGGTATTACTTTGGTTACATATGACAACAGTACAAAATTTATTGACATATGGGTGTAAGAAAGTTCATTATTGAGTGGAAGAGATGAACTTGAAACAATCTTGGAGATGGGAGACGCATCATAGTGGCAAGCCATTAAGGAATCGTTACTGCCCAACAACGAATTGGAGGTGATGTTTTGTCAATTGGAGAAATCCAATCAGTTGCAGAAGGAGCTGTCGTATGTGGAGCTGTGCTTCAATCTCCTACCGTTTTTGATCCAACCACCAACATTGGAGTTAAAGAGTTTGCCTAGCTATTTAAAATAAATCTTTTTGGGTGAGCAAGACACGTCATCTGTCATAATTTCTAATAAACTTACTCTTTTGCAGGAAAATCAATTGATTCAAATGCTAAAAGAGCATAAGGAGGCTTTCGGTTGGACAGTGACATATTTAAAAGGTATTAGTCCTGCCATTTGTACGCATTGAATATGATGGAAGATGAAGCCAAGGAGGTGAGGCAACCCCAATGTCGTTTATACCCACCCACGATGGAAGTAGTGAAAAAGGAAATCTTGAAGCTTCTTGATGCTGGAATCATTTATCCAATTTTAGATAGCAACTGGGTAAGTCCATTCCAGGCAGTTCCAAAGAAAACTGGGGTAACTGTGATAGAAAATAGTAATGGTGAGTTAATACCCACTCGTATTCAAAATGGGTGGAGAGTTTGCATAGATTATAGGAAGCTAAATTCGGTTATTATAAAAGATCATTTTCCACTTCCGTTTATTGGTCAAATGCTTGAAAGACTTGCAAATAAATCTTACTATTGTTGTTTAGATGGTTATTCAGGGAATCACCAAATTTTGGTTGCACCTAAAGACCAAGAGAAAATAACTTTCACGTGTCCATTCGACACCTTTGCTTAACGAAGAATGTCATTTGGGTTGTGTAGCGCACTAGCGACATTTCAAAGGTGTATGATAAGTATTTTCTCTAACCTTGTGGAGAATTGTATGAAAGTTTTTATAGATGATTTCACGGCTTATGGAGAGTCTTTTGAAACATGCATTATCAACCTTGAAAAAGTGCTTAAACGTTGCATTGAGAATAATTTGATTTTAAATTATGAAAAGAGTTATTTTATGGTTGATCAAGGCATAATTTTGGGTCATACAGTCTCTTCTAAGGGAATTGAAGTCAATAAGGCTAAGATAGATGTTATTCGATCTTTATCTTACCCTGCGACTACGTGAAAAGTTCGCTCTTTTCTTGGTCACGCAGGATTCTATTAGCGATTTATTAAGGATTTTTCAAAGATTACGCAACCTATATGTAGACTACTCCAAAAAGACGTGAAGTTTGATTTTGATGAACCATGCTAGATTGCATTTGATGAACTCAAGGAACAACTTACTACAACTCCGATTATTCAACCATCGAAATGGGACATTCCATTCGAGCTAATGTGAGATGCGTCGAATTATGCAATGGGAGTAGTGCTGGGCCAAAAAGTGGACAAGGTACCTCATGTCATTTATTACACTTCTATGACACTTAACAATGCTCAGAAGAATTATTCCATGACAGAGAAAGAGTTTTTGGTTGTAGTTTTTGGGTTAGAGAAGTTTTGGTCCTACTTATTGAGCACCAAGGTGATATTTTATTCAGACTATGCAGCTCTAAAATATTTGGTGACTAAAAAAAAAAGCAAAGCCGAGATTGATTCAATGAATTTTTCTCCTTTAAGAATTCGATTTGGAAATCTACGACAAGAAAGGAGCTGAAAATTTGGTGGTTGATCATCTCAACAGGATCATTCCAACCAATGCATATGATGTTCTTCAAGAAAAATTTCCAGATGAATGTCTATTCACAATTCAACAAGTAATTTCATGATATGCTGACATAGTAAACTTTTTGGTGATTAAGTCTTTACCTAGTAATTTATCTAGAGCTGGAAAAGATAACATTAAATGAGAGGTTAAATACTACATTTGAGATGAACCTCATCTTTGAAAATTTTGTGCTAATCAGATTGTTAGAGATGTGTTACAGATGATAAAATTCTTTCCATATTAAAATTTTGCCGTTCATCTATGTGTGTGGGACACTTTGGTCCCAAAAGAACAGTTATAAAAATTCTTGAATGCGGATTATTTTGACCTTTGCTATTTTATGATTCCTACATATTTTGCAAGTCTTGTGATCATTGTCAAAAAATAGATAGCTTGGGATCGAGAGATCAAATGCTACTTACTAACATCTTGGTATGTGAGATTTTTGATGTTTGAGGAAAATACTTTATGAGTACTTTTCCTTCTTACTTTGGTAAGAATTATATTTTGCTTGCTGTAGATTACGTTTCGAAGTGGGTTGGAGTTAAGGCTACTTTATCTGACGATGCTAAAACTATTATAGACTTTGTTAAATCTAGCAGTACTTTTGTCAGATTTGAAATGTCTCAAGCTATCATTAGCACTCGATGGATTCATTTTTGCAACAAGATTTTTGAGGCTTTGAAGTGTGACTTATTAATCACTTTAATAGCCCTTGGACAGTCATTGCTTTAACTTACATGTACGAGATCATGGCCAACCCCTGTTACTGGTTCATATAGGTCTATGTGGTGTCACTTGTCTGTTTGATTTTTGCTTTTGAAAATGTTTGAAGCCAGGTTTTCCTTTATGGACCACAAGTGGAACAAAGTTCAGCGCTAACGTATTTGAGTGACTTAATAATCACCTTAATGGCCCTTGGACAGTCATTGTTTTAACGTACATGTACGAGATCATGACCAAGCCTTGCTTTTGGTGTTCTTTCAGCAATGTTACTGGTCCATATAGACCTATGTGGCGTCATTTGTCTGTTTGATTTTTGCTTTTGAAAATGTTTGAAGCCAGGTTTTTATTTATGGACCACAACTGGAACAAAGTTCAGGGCTAACTCATCTGAGTGACTTAATAATCACTTTAATCGCCCTTGGACAGTCATTGCTTTAACTTAAATGTACGAGATCATGATCAAACCCTGTTTTTGGTGTTCTTTCAGCAATGTTACTGGTCCATATAGATTTATGTGGTGTCACTTGTCTGTTTCATTTTTGCTTTTGAAAATGTTTGAAGCCAAGTTTTCCTTTATGGACCATAAGTGGAACAAATTTCAGGGCTAACGTATCTGAGTGAATATCACTTTAATAGCCCTTGGACAGTCATTGCTTTCACTTACATGTACGAGACCATGAACAAACCCTGCTTTTGGTGTTCTCTCAGCAATGTTACTGGTCCATATATATCTATGTGGTGTCCCTTGTCAGCTTGATTTTTGCTTTTGAAAATGTTCCAAGCCAAGTTTTCCTTTATGGACCACAAATGGAACAAAGTTCAGGGCTAACGTATCAGAGTGACTTAATAATCACTTTAATAGCCCTTGGACAGTCATTGCTTTACGCTGCGTTTGGTTACCGTCTTCAACAGATAGGGACAGGATGGGACGGGACAGGAAAGGACGGGATGGGACAAGAATTGAAGACAGTGAGATGTTTGGTTGCGGTGGACAGAACAGAGATT
>JANZLH020000363.1:342564-371365 GCA_026770325.2 Erythroxylum fimbriatum
AAGCCCAAAATAAAACGAAGTACAAAAATCAAATAAATAGGTCTAATTCGTGTCTTCAAACTCCAAATGTATCCGGTCCAAGGATTTGAGTTAAATGGATTAGTTTGGGCTCAATTTTATTAAACTCTCCTCCAGTAAGTTTGGAGTTCGCCATCTCCGTCACGTACGCCATCTTCAGGATGATCCTGACGCCTGCTCACATCATTAACTTCCAAGAGAGATTAAGAACATTGATGAACTCAGATGCCCCAGTTGAGGAAGAAGATGAAGGACAAAAACCCTCAATAGGACAGGTTCCAGGGTTTTTAGGCATGGAAAGTGAGCTCAAAAAGTACTTCCGACCTCGTTTCATGTCCATTGGTCCTGTCCACTATGACAAGAACCAGCCCAAGCAAGGCCAAAAGTTTAAACGTCAGCTGGCAAAACGTTTTATTTATAATCAGAATTTGAGCCAGTACTCCGCAGAGATACTATACAACAATATTCTTGATGAAATCGAAAGTTCCAAGCAATGCTACGATCAACTGGAGCTGGTAAACAAGTTCAATGACCAGGAAATTGCATGGATGTTCTTTGTAGATGGATGTGCATTGATCGAGCTTGTTGATTGGTATGGTTTCTCCGGGTCGTCTGTGTTCTATAATATGAACATTGATGATGATCAAATAGAGTTTGCGGTGACAGATTTGATGCTAGTAGATATATTAGGAGTTATTCTTGCCGGTGATTTAGTGGATAGCCGTAATAAAACATGTGGATAGCCGTCAGCCGTAATAAAACATGTGAATAGCCGTAATAGCTGGTCTTTAGGCATAAAACAAGCAATAATTGACTCTTGTAGATTTGTATATAATATTGTACAATCACTTTCATGAAGGAAGAAGCCATTTCATTTTTCTTCAGTATTTCGTCGATTCCTTTACAATTTACAAGATAACCAGCTTCCCATGGGAGTCCTGAAGTTGGTTATGGGATCTAGTGCGAGTGGAGGGTTCTTGAGGACGTCAATCCGTTTGTTCGCCGAATAAATCATCGAAATGATACACTTTGAAGGATGGGCAAAGGATGAAAAAGCAGACAGTACGGCAGACCAGAGTTTTAAGGAGGCAAATCATCTGCTTGAGCTCATTGGATGAACTTCGTCAAAAAGGTTTGTTAAAACTGCAAAAGGACCCCTATTTGAAACCTCTTTTGCTGTTGTTTTAAGAATTAATTCAACAAAAGCTCTCTTTTTTGAGTATAGTAGCATTAATGGGGTGCCATAAACCTTTTTGCAGGAAAATGATTATCGTTCTCATACTACTGTGGCAACTTCTCGACAACTTCCCGGTGTTAAGGATATTCCTAGAATTGAGACTACTTCATATTTTCGCGGTGATAAGGATCTTCAGGCAGCAGGAATCATATTGGAGCCGAACAATTCTAGTAGCTCTCTACGTGATGTATCTCTACGTGATACATATTTTTTTTGTAAGCTGAAGATTCCTAGCTTTAGTGTTAGTGAAGAACGGAAGTTTCTCGTATTCAACTTAATAGCATTCGAAATGCATCCAAATTTCGCAAAGGACTGGGTAGTCATATCTTATATAAGCTTTCTCAATTCACTCGTAACGACTAAAGAAGATGTTGCAGAATTGCGGAAAGCAGAAATACTCTTTAACTCTCTTCCAAATGATCAAAAAAGTCTGAACAATTGAAAAGTTGTAAAAACCTTTCGCGAGCTCACTTCAATCTTGTAAACTTATCCTGACGTCTTCTACGATACCAAACAGGAACTTACGAAGTACTTCAATGACAAGAAGTGGACGATAACTAAGAAATGGTTAAATGAAGCACCGGAGGTCTATTTCAGAAATCTATGGATTACAATAGCTGTCATTTCGGCAACTTTTTTTCTGATCCTGGCAATTATTTAGATAATCTTCTCAATTTTAGGGTATCAGGGCAGAGAAACAATTTGGGATTTCCAGAAAAATTTAATGCAAACTGCAGTGAATGGGTAACTTTTATTTTCAATGCCAATCTCAATTTGAGAAAGAATGGCTAATATAACCGTTGATGTAATGCTCTAGATGGCAAGTTCTTGTATCTTTTTATTGATTCTTGTTCCAAATGTTTCAGCAAATTAAAAAGAACGATGTCTATTGAGTTTGATTCCAGAATTGGTTTATGACCTTCAAGCATAGCATATACATAAAAGATGCAATTAATATCCAACTTTGAGTTCCAAAAGAAGGAAACTTCATGGATTCATTGCCGAAACAGGATGAAGATGTGTTAAGTTCAATGTTTGCAAATCAAAAGGCAGATTGAGTTCCAGAAATCGCCAGCCAGATGAAAAATAGCTAATCCAATATGATATTGCACTAAAGATGTAGGTTTTAAACATATAAAGAAAACCACAATTGTACTGTCATCTAGTCTCTATCCTTTATTAAGTTGTTGATCATGCTTACTAAAGGAAGAGTTCCCTTTGCCATAATCTCTATCCTAGAAGTATTAGAAGCATATGCAAACAAAGAAAGCCCGAAAACTATAAGCTCTGGGAGAAACAGTCGGGATGACAGAAATCCGTGCCAATAATGAGGTTCCAAATCAAAAAATGCATCAAAAAATCTTCTTGTTGCCGCTAAATCCAGCTTCAGCAGAATATCCATGCCAAAACAGAAGAACTCCCTTTGCCTCCTCCTTTCTTTGGGCCATAAATCTCTCCATACTTGTGCAGACAATTCATTTCCTATGATGCTTCGATTAGAGCCGAGGTATCGAACAAGAGAATTAGCTACAATCGGAGCCGCTGCAAGAGTTCTTGCAACCATATACCCAGTTGAAGGATGCACCATCCCGGCTGTACCGCCTACTCCAAGAACCCTCTGAGGGAACACTGGAAGAGGTCCACCCATTGGGATGACACAATGCTCATCCTCTTCAATGCTTTTCACTCTTATTCCTAGATGCTTCAACCTGGCCACCATCCTTTCTTGGATATCTTGCAAAGGTAAACCGGGACGAGCTACTAGAGAAGTTTCCTCGAGAAATATCCTGTTTGCCGAAAAGGGCATTGCATACAGAAAAGTAGGAATCTTGCTGTTTCTCTCTTTTAATTCCAAATTGATGTTCAGATGGGAATCTCTCCAGTCCATGAAAACCATCTTATCTATGTCAAATGGGTGTTCCTCCACCTCAGCCAAAATTCCGTAAGCCACTTGGTAACCAGGATTATACGGTTTATCATACTGAACAAGGGATCTAGAAAAACCAGTAGCATCAAGAACAGTAGCCGCCTTGATTGTGACACCGTCTTTGCAAATTAACAGAGATTTGTCCTCCTCGTGGATAACTTTGATCACTTTAGTTTGGTGGAATTTTACACCGTTGGCCATGCATTTCTGTAGCATTTTCGACTTCAGATTCTTCCTGTTAACCCTCCCATAAGGTCTATCAAGATCCTTTTTTGTGTTGTCATTAATGTATACAACAGCACCAGGCCAAGTGGTGTCGAGGCAATCAAGTAAATTCATAGCCTCAAATTCATCCACCCAAACTCCATAATTATTAGGAAAAATCAATTTGGGAGATGGGTCAATCAAACAAACTGAAAGACCTGCTTCTGCAACTTGCTGTGCAACAGCAAGCCCAGCAGGGCCACCACCAACTACGGCAAGATCGGTGACGAGGCCCTTCGACGGGTCATACATTGGAAGGTCATACTCAAGATTTTCCTTCTTGGTTTCAGGAACAAGTTCCAAAAGTGCACTACTCCTGACCTTCACCCCACCATTTCTTCTCCTTTTAGAACAAAACCTGAGTTCTTGGTTTAGAACCTTTGTGGGTTTTATATTACTCACTTTCTCAGGAAACCAATGAAGTTGAGGTAGGAATTCAAGCCTATTATGTGATTTCAACAAAGTATCCATGGATTTTCAAAACCAATCCTCAACACCACTACTAGATCCCAACTGGGTCACCACAAATTTCTAAGAACACATGCTGTGAATGCAGTACTCAACAGTTCTCAACTGCTACACAAAAACGAATTTCAGAACAATTACCAAGAAGTAAAAGAAAAACTAAAGCAAGACACTTTTAAGTAAACTGAATTTCCACATTTCAATAGCTATTAACAAGAATAAAACATGGTATTGTAAGAAAGTTGAGAACTTTACCAAGAAGGAGAGTGCAAGAACCATTCTTTACACCTTAAAAGTTGCAGAAAGAATGAAAGAAGCCCACCGGGTGACTTTGGCTTGAAGGTAAAGCTTTCGGTGCAATCCATCCACTAAATACAGGAAATTACAAACAAATATCTAAATAATTAATATTTGTATTTTCAGAAATTAAAAAAAAAACATTTTTATACTATAAATCTTGATTTTGTGCATGTTTCTTACAAGGGAAAGCAGATTTTTGGAAATGGGAATCAATTAAATCATTGAAAGCTTACAATTCAAGGATCTTCAAACTTCAATGCCTTTTTTATATTCTTTGTTATTTATTTATGGAAAAGAAAAATTCAGAAATTATTTTTGGAAGAAAGTGGGGAATATATGAAAATCTAGTGAGGCTTATCCTTCCTTATCGGATGAATCGTGCGGTGGGCCCCTTATTCCACGTTTCGACCACAAACTTCCACTTGTCCTAACGTGGGACTCAAAAATACAATATTATTTTTAGCAAATTATAGTTTGAAATTATTTTTATATTGATTCACTTTTTTTCTAATTTAGTGTATCATTTTTTATATTAACTAAAAAGAGAATAAGTACGAATTTAACTTAAAATGAATTTAAATAATATAAAATTAAAAATGGATCAAAATAAAATTTTGTCTTAATTAATAATTTTAAATTTGACCTATTAAGTTTACATTAAGTTAGAGGAATCATATAACTAGGTTCGGGTACAGCCTGCCCCAACCCCAGCTTCTCCAGAAATTAAGGGGGGCTAATTTTTTTAAAAAAGTGGGCCTCAGATTCGGTTTGACCTAACCTGAAGTCCAATGCTTATAAGTAAAACAACATTTATTTGTATTTTAAATTTTTTAAAAAAAAGTTTAAAAAGGACCAAGTCAACTTTAGGTCAAGCAAAGTCGGGCTTGGGCTTGGGTCAATTTGCCTCAGGCCCGATCAAGCTGGTGCTTGTCATCCCTAATTTTTACTATAAAATTTACTTCTTAGCCAAGCTCGGCTCTTTATCATCCCTAGTTTTATTAAAAATTTCACTTAAATGGGATTAAGGAGTTACTAAAGTATGCAATTTTATACCTTTTGTTTTCGATACTCCTAGAAAAAAAAGTTTTAGAAAAGCAATAAAAAATACATTCTTTAATAATTGTATAAATAAAATTAGATTGATTTTATTATTTTAAATTTAAATTTCATTTAGTGATATAATTAATTAGAAGAAAAGGTTTATTAAATTTTTTATTTTAATGCTTTCTTGAAGTTTTATATTAATAAATTTAATATAAAATTAGATTTATTTATTTTTCAATGATGTCTTTTAAATAATCACCTCTATACATATATAAATTATTATACCATTAATCATATTTATAAACATGTTTATACACTTTAGTATATGATTTTTTTTGAAATTTGATGGTAAGATTATGATTATTTAATTTGTCTATATTTTGGTTATTTACATGTGTTGACAAATTAAAAATAAAGAATTTTAGTAATATATGAAAATGGGAAAAAATGAATTTGCTCTCTTCCCTCTAAAACATGTTTTTATTAGATCCTCTTGCTTTATAAGTAGAATGTCAAATCTACTTAAAATGTGTAAGGCATGAACTTTATTAGTCATTGAGTCCAAAGTTAATTAATTAATTATTGGAATAAAAAGTAAGAAATGATATAATTTATTATTTAATATTACAATTAAAACATTTTCTATCTCTAAAATATAAAATTTTTATCACATTCAAATATTTTTGCATTTAATTTGGTTATATTCAAATTGAGTGATTTAAGTTCAAGTTGAAATTTATTTAAATTATTTAAAATTTTATTATTTTAAAATTTATAAATTAAAAAATTATTATTTTAAATAATTATACTAAATAAAGTTGCTTTAATGAAAACATTCTAATCACTTGAATCACTTTTTTTTGGATGCAAATGAAAGGAAGAAAAACAAAACACCCCGAAAAAAGGGGGGCTACCGACGACTTGAATCACATTTTAAGTTTATTCTTTAATATATTTAAATTCGATTTATTAATTTCAAAGAATTTGAGCCAAGTTTTGCCAAGCCTAATGTTAATGTTGGAGAAACAGATTATGCAAAATCTGAAAAAGGATTCCAAAGTGTTCTTGCATCCGACAAAGGCTCGACCGTCTTGTCTTTTTTCAATGCATGTACACCCAATTTAAGCATTTTTCGATCAACTTGTCCGTCTGTACGGTATTCCCTCTTCAAAGTTCAAACCTTTCGTATCCCAACTCAATCTCGGCACTGGATTGAGAATACGAGAAATGGGTAGCAGTAGATCCTCAAAAGATGACGATTTCTCGCTCTTAATGTTGGCATCTGATCTGGGTGTGGACTCGATGCCTTTTCTAGCATCACAAGAGACTGAAGGAAGTCAGACTCGATGCCTTTACTTACAGCTCAAGGGACTGAAGGAATTCAGAGAGACATAGAAGAAGATGAAGCTGAAGAGAAGTGGCACCATTGCTCTTGAGATCTTTTTGACTTCTACGATCTTGACATATTGCAATTTTTCCTGGTAATTGAAAGTCACTATCTTTATCGAATTGGTTTTGTTCAGAAGTTGTCTTTTTCATAGATAACTAGTTTATGAGTTTGTGAATGTCTTTATGGTAATGGTTTTGTTAAAAAGTTGTTGTCTTTTGCATAGTTATTTGGTTTCTTGAGTTTGTTCTTTGTTGTTGATTCGTAGTTGGGGTTAACATGATTCGTGTGAGCTACTACTGGACTGCTCTTTAAAAAAAAGATTTTTGAATGAAAGCGAGAGTTGGGCTAGACACCTAGGGTTGAACCTTGAAACAATTGATCTTGCATGATCTATTTTAGAAGTAGTAGTTTTTCACTTGTATGTGATTGTGAAGATGTTATGGGCTAATAAATGGATTATACTTTCTGGCATTCAAAGAAAAAGAGTTTGGAAGCGGAATGGGATTGCTTGACGTAGGGATTTTACGGGTGCACGGAGCAAGTTCAGATTGTTGAATGTTTGAATTTCTGACTGGTAATCAAATAAGAGTATGTTTTCAAATATAGGTTGGGGAAGTCTTTACAAATTGATACATTTTTATCCTAATTTCAGAAAACAAAGTTTCTTCTTTTCAATGAATTTGTTTGCCAAGGCTACGGGTTCCCCCTGTATGCTTACAGCTGCTGCTTTGGCATGCATCTCCCTCTAGTTCTTTTGTTTGACAACTTTTTTTTTTTTAATATGTTTGCATTTAAATCTTTACATTTACAGTGCTCAGGTGGTAACTGGGGAGTGATTGTAGAAGTACATTCTCCGCAAATATGCAGTGAATTACCTGAAGGACAATTCTGCATTGTTTACATGCGTAGCACCGTGCAAAAGGAGAAAAAATTCCCTGCATAACTATCCTGAGGTGGATTTATGAGGACATACCCAGTGGATATAAGGATAGGCTTCAAGAAAGTGTACTTCATCCACCCCGGGTTCGCTCAAGACTTGCCTTTGCTACCCTTGGTTGGTTCTTCTTGATTGGAGGGTGAGTAGCTTCTAAGTTCAAGTGTAATGGAGACAAAACTGAGAAACCTAGTTCTGATAGATGCGACTTGATAACTTCTTGACTTCTAAGAAGTTCTGGAATATTTTTTTTGGGGGGGGGAGGGGGTGAGGAGTATTGGACTAGGGAGAAGTTTTCAGCAACATCAGTGGTTCATCGGAAGATTTGTGCTGGAATGTTTTAATGTGCTTTGAACTGTTCAAGTTCTGAAGTTATTATAGTGCATAACTTTATGTGCTGCATGAAGTTCAATATCATTGTTATTTCATAGACTATGCATATTAACATCAGTCAATACTTATGCTTTGCGAGCTGCTAATACTGAATCAATCTGAATTATCATTTATTTTGCAGATTCTTAATTGGGGAACCTTTTTGTACATGTTTTCGATTAAAAACCAACAAGTGGATTAAAACATTCCTGCTATCTGTGTAATTACCATTCTTCCTATGAAGTCTGGAAGCGAATTTCTCAAACAGCCATAGAAAGCAATGACTTCTTGAATTGATATGCGCCAAGGTCTAGTTGATCAGATTTTGCCTTGACTTGTTCTCAACCATTTCATTTTTTTTGGATTTGTAGGTTGTACTGGAAAATCAAGTATGTAAACCACCTCTAGTTTCTCTGGTTTCTCTGGATAACATTAAGAGAGGAGATATTGAGATTCTGAATTCATGCAGAAGCCATGATGATGTTCTTGACCGTAGACCCTTGACAGATTATGGCATTGAACTGGATCCATTTCACTTGAACGAGATTCCTGTTGCAGCTTACTCATTGGGGAGGTATGAGGACAGGTGGGCATCAAGAGATACTTCTCATTTTACACTTGGGAGGCTGATCACATTCAAGCATTGGCCGAGCAAGAGAGTCAGGAGGGCTGGAATGATTGTAAATAATCTGAGTCAACAAAGCTGGAATGATTGTACATAATCTGTTCTCTCTATATTTCAGTTTCTCGACTTTTATGCCTTTACCATAGTGATTTAAAATGTTGCTATGTTGCAACTCTGCTTTTGTTACATAGTTTATTGTTTTCTGTGTTTTGCTTCTTTCATATATACAAGTTACTTTGGCTGACTGCTGAATTTCAACTTTTATCATGCACGATAAGATTTCTGTGTTTTGCTTCTTTGATACATACAGTTAACTTTTGCTGACTGCTGAATTTCAACTTTTATCATGCACGATAAGATCTTATAGCTCAATATTCTAGAAGCATAATATTACTTGATCCGCCAAAATATTGAAAACGTCTGACTTTGTGCTCAAGTCCAACTACTGCTGTGAAGCCACAAATTGGCTTAGCTTGAATATATTGCTAGGAATACCAAGCAAACCTCATTGTCCTTTCCTTTCTAGGATAAATGGTTCCGTGTCAAAACGTGTCTTGGCACGAATTATGAAATGGATCATGACGATTTTCTCTGTATAGTTCCTTTCCTAGCATTTTTAGTAAGAATATAAAGTGCTTGTACAAGCATTTGCTGTCCTAAGCTTATGGATCATTCAGTGATAAATCAACTTCCTAAACAGGATGTTTTACATATTACATCCTTAAAATGTAATATTGTAGTGAAAGACAACCAATTCAAGTTCCAGCTGTGATTGTTGGCTGTTTGAGAGAGTTGTGCAGGACATACACATTTGCAGACAGACAAATCAGATACAGATGGGTTGCAACGAATCCAAGAACGTTGATCAAGGTTTTCAATGTTTCATTTTTGTTCTCTGAACTCCTGTCTCATAATTTTGCATCCATTCTAGTTTCTAATGCTTGGACTTGATGGTAGTTTTTGTTTCTGAATCTTTTACTTGTGACTTATGATCTCTTTAGCTGTGCACCAGAAGCATATGCTGGTTATTTGTATGAGAAAGGACAAGGAGGACATGAAAACTCCAAAAAAAAGGGAGAAATCTCATGCAGAGATAGATAAACATGTTACAAATCAGGAGGAAGATGACATAAAAGAGCCATTTCTTCTTATGAAAGCAAAGCTTTATGCAATCAAAGAAGAAACTGAATCAGAAATTGAGTCTGACATTGAGTCCTTCTATTCAGCTGATCTAGAGCATAACTCAGAGAAGAATGAACATCTTTCTTCACAGGTGCATTGATAATGAAGAAGAATGTCTGCAGGTGTCTATCTTTCCACTTTAGCTTGATTTTCGGTGTGATAGCAACCAATTTTCTGGTGGCTCACTTGTTGAATTTCAATGTTATTGGTAATGAACATGTGAAATATGTCGTAAGAACTCCCTCTTAGGTCTGTTTGATCATTGCGGAAAAGCTTAGAAAGATGTGGCATTTGTAAAGAGAGCTATCAATGAAAGTCTATCAAGGTCTGGATTCAGATTAACCTTGATTAGAAGTAGCAATACTTCCCTCCCATTATGATTCCATTACTTCTGTGTTTTGTCTCTGACATTCATTTACACAGTACTAAGGTGTTTTTCGCCAATGTTTATCACATTTGAGTATTGTCTAGGATTAACTGAAGATCCAAAATAAGGTTGATGTCTTGTGAGGTTTTAAATTGTGAATTGCGAGTTATATTGCGTTGCGTGCGATTGCAATCGTGGATGATTCGGCACAATTGGGATTAATCACGGTAATAGTTTGGACCGCAACCGCGATTGCAGAGCCAGAACTTAAAACCGTGACATATCATGTTATAAAAGGTAAGTGATTGGATTAATTTAGACCATATTTTTGTCAAATTTTGTTTTCCAGTCATGCTGATTAACACACTGACTTAACGGATAGTCTAACAGAACTGAGCCTACCTGGTTGTTTCATGTTTTTGGTCTCATTTGCTTCAGGCTAATTCTCACTTTCTCAGAAAACTTGGAAGAGCTGTTGAATGGCCAAATTCCCGAATAATGAGACGAGGAAAATGTCAAACCATCAATATTTTATTACATGATCATATCAAATAACACATATTAAAGGTAGTGAAGCTATAAAAATACATGAAGACAGCTAAAGGATTATACTGTTATGATCATTCGTAGAAGCAAGATTCACAGAGCCAACAGCAGCAGAGTGTGAAGAGGCTGCCCATTTATTAAAAAAAAACGAGAAATGAATCTGTTCCATTTTCCTTCAAAATGCACTAAAATCTTAAGAGATTGAACTTGCAAGACTTACCATCCTTCAATGAAGCTTCTGTCACCTTTCTTCTTCGCTTGAGGACAACATTTTTTCCCAGATGTAGGATTGGTTTCAGTTGGATACCCTTTTAAGAATATGAGAAACCAATCAGTTTCAACGCAATCCCAGTACAAAACACAATCAAGCAACACCTGAGTGAGAGAATGAAAGATGGATCTAGAATAAGAAACCTGCAGGAGCTTTGTTCTCTTGTTTCTCTGAAGATGGCATTTTTAGATAGAAAAATAAAACCTTGATCCTGTAACCTGTGCACTATTTGCTCTACTATTGTATTGAAGAATGCAAATTAAGATCCAATCCTATATATATATATACCCCTTCAAGAACAAGCTTTATCACTTTTTCCTCTCACCAGTTGATTTTTTAAAGCTGCTTTGTTTCACTTGTTGCACTACTTCATATTCTATTCTGTTCTAAACCTGTTCAGATTTGATACTGTCAACTTCATTTTGTAGTACAGATAGTGTATAAAAGGGTATAAAGTTCGTCCAAGTTGAAACATGGATGTTCAAATCTAGCCTTGAGATTGTGATATGATCTGAGTTGGAAGGATAAAGCATCTAACTTTGCTCCGTGACTTGGTTTATCCAGCTCAGAAAATTGCAAAAGTGGATGCAGTCTGAATGTAAAACTTAAAGTGATCATCTAAAGATAGGTTTGATTTGGATTCTTTACGTGGGATGCATATATTTGATTTGGATTCTTTACTTAGGATGCAAGACAATATATGAATATAACCTCTCAGTTTTCTTTTAATTGTCGGTTTTCAGATTATTATGTATATTCAACAATTCACACTCTGAAAGAAAAATGACAAAAAAGTATATTTCAGAATAGAGAAAAGTCGCATCAATTGATAACGTTTGCCATTTACAAAGAATATGTGCCTTATCCCCTAAGAATATTATAAGACAAAACCGAAAGCATGCTGTTTCTTAAACATATCTACATGTTTATACCAGGACCTGGATCAGCACTTGCAGGTACACCAAGCATATATTCCCTGGTAAACATCACCCGGACGATCTGCTATTGGGAAATTCCTAGCATTGCCAAGGTTTTGAGTGTCTCATCCAGTCAGTAGTTTTCTAAGGTTAGACCTACTTGGGCTCAACCACTGTGCATAGACTTACCAGGTGAAGCCTGTCAGTCACCTTGATGCAGTAGAACCAGCCTAATACATGATCACACATATCTAAGAATTAGTGTACAATTTAAAAGGATAAAATTTCGATTCAACTACGAAGATTAAGGGTAAAAATACGTTAAAAATTATTAAAATCAAGCTTATCACTAAATTTTAAATTACTGAATCGTCGAAAAAACTCGGATGTAGCAGTACATTGGTTGCATTGAACCAACTATGTTCTCCAACATCACCTTTAGTTGGTTTGGAAGAAGTTATAGTCATTTTTGAGATGATGTCTCCAACAAGGGGCACATCATTATTCGTTGCCATGAAATGGAATGGAGTCATTAGTTTTAGTGATGCTGAGTCTGACTAGGCCAGCAATCAAAATTTGTCCACTTCCCGGATCCTCCAAGTTTAGTTAATTCATGTGTCCCAATCTGAATTTATGCTTTTTTAAAATAATAATAATAATAATAATAATAATTATATTATTATTATTATTATTATTATTATTATTATTATTATTATTATTATTATTATTATTATTATTATTATCCTTATCCTTTTAATGCTTTATTCTTGTATGTAACTATATAGATTCATAATCACTAAAATAAAAACATCCCATCTAATAATTATTATGGTTTTGGAATGTAATGTCTTTGGAAAAACATTGTAGTTGTTAAATCCACATGTGTTGAAGGTATCATAGTGATATTGTGTGCTTTAAATTCAAATCAATAATTTTAAAAACTCATTAAGATCCTTAAGCATATTTATTATTATAAGATTCATCCTTAATTTCAAATATGGTAAATTTATAGGACTTCTCAAGAGTTTAATAAACTATCACATTAATTCCTAATTTTTAAAAATTATCAATTACCACTCATACGTTTTTTTTGTTAATATATTGTTCGTCCTCTCTACTGTCAAATTATCATTAAAAACCCTACTTATATATTTAAAAATGATTTATTAAAATTTGGAATTCGTTGGACCTTTGTAGTTTTAAAATTATCAATAATTTCCTATAATTTTTAAAAATGACATCATATATATATATATATTTATTTATTTATTTATTTATTTATTTATTGCGGAACTTCGGATTGATATATATATATATATAATCACACTCAGTCCGAAGTTTCGCAATAAATATATATATATATATAATGTCAAACTACATAACTATAACAAAAAAAATGAACTCTTTCTCAAAAAAAAAAAAAGAAACAAAGGATCCTTGCATATTAAATGCCAAACTACATAACTATGACAAGCTTTTAACTATCTTTGAATGCAAGAGTACGCAAAAAACATGGAAAACAATGTCCTAGTGATCCAATCGGCATGGTTCGATGTTACTTCCAACCATAGTTTTAAATTGTAATCCCTAATTATAATCGTAATATCACTGTTGTAATTCGAACTATTATCATAATTTATCTGAAAATTACATTTAATGAACTCTCATGTCTCAACGATTAGGGTTTCCTTCCAATTCTGCTCTCCTCTTTTTCCTTTTACAATTTTTTCTTAGCGCAATAGTGGAAAGTTGAGGAAGATTGTTAGGAATTTTTGATAACTCGCACTCTTTTGGGGCTATCAACAAATAATGGAAGCACATTTTGTCTTTTTCCTATTATTGCCTTTCCATGTACTGGGGTCAAGAAAATACATTACTTTGAAAGATCATGTTATACCACAAAATAGGTTCTTTTATGTCCTTTACTTCTTTACACTATTGAACCCCAACCCAAGTCATTGTACAAGTAGCTAGATAAACACTCCTTTAGAAAGACCATGTTAATTAGTACTACTCAATGAGATCATATTAACTGGGCCCGTTTAATAATTAGTAGCAAAGAAGAATAGTTGAGGAAAAGAAGAAAGTATAACTTCTCCAACCATCGATGTGGAAGAACATTCATCACCCACATAATGTATACAAAAAGAAAGTGGCATTCTTAGACTAGTTTTTGGTTCGTATTGCAACACTTACAATACCTTTTCATCATTAGCCAATGCTTAATATGAGAATTCCACTTTCCTTGGAAATGGAAAGACCCAATTGTGGATGTATATGGACATTACTTCTCAATGTGAGTTTCATTCCTACAAGTAAACAATCTTTGGTCAATACTCATCAACACCATTTTTCTTTCCTTTTGCTTCTTAAGTTTGCTTTTGATAGCCAAAGCTAACTTTGACACCACAATTGGTAGGAAAAGTTATTCCCATTAATTGGATAGTGGAGGAGAAAGTAATAAGCAATATATCTTGACAAATTAGGCAATCATGAAATAATTGATAACTAATTGCTTATATCTAAATAACATAATTTTAGATAGACATTTTAATTTTATCCAATTATAATAATGAAAGGTACAATAAATTTAATTATGTGCAATTACACTCTCTTCAAATCCCTTATCTTAAAAAAAAAAGAAAAATTCTTAAGTAAAATGTATAAATTTGGATAAAAATAGGAGAAATGTTGAACTATAAGTAAGATTTATATACAATTCCTTCCTCTATGCGTTCTATTTCTCAATAAAATGTAACAAGCACATAAATATAATTAGTTTAGTAGTAATTAATAGAAATTTTATTGTGAATTTAGGCAATTTATACCCAAATTCCTTTGGTTTTATGTGGAGTTTTCATCCAACTAAAGAGTAATGACTACATCCATTGGTCTATTCTTTGAATAAGAGATTACAACCACCTACGAATCCTAGATCGATCTCAACTAATTATGAAAGAACTAAGACAAAATTTATAGTTTTAAACATAAGGATTGGGTATATAAATGTAAAATATCTCCAAGTAACTAAAATATATATAAAATTGAAAATTTATAAAGTACAAAATTTAGTTTCTAATTTAAAATATTTTAAAACCAATTGCAATGATAAGCAAACTTGCTTACTTAAAAGGAAGATTAACAAGATAAAACTTTGAATCTTGGGTTGTAGATCAAGAGTTCAAATTTTCAATTAGGGTATTTTAGAAGTCAGAAGAGTGCATATACTAAAATTCATTATGGGTTTGCTTCTCACTAAAAAAAATAAAATAAAACCTGAAAATTATTAATATTTATTAAATATGCTGCCATTAAGAGAAAGTTTCAATTTCAAAGGAGTATATCATGTAGTTGCTTGTATAATATACATTAAATTCACAATTAGAGTTCCCAAGTTAATGAAAAAGATTAATTTGGGTAATACCTATATATCTATCGATTTGTCTGTCTTTTGTAATATAACTTCAACCAAGGTGAAGACATATGTATATTCACTTCCAAGGAACTTGGTTTCCAAAAACGTTCTTGTTTTAGGTAGTAATGATATGGTGCTAATTAGAAAGTACCATAAACTTGTATGTCACTAAAAACACTTGCTTCCCAAGGGATTTGGTGTTCATCAAACATGGCTAGGAAGCAGCACACACACGTACAGTCTCCTCCTTTTCTTGCATGCAGAATTAATGCAATAAAAAAGCCACCATTTATAGTTTTATACCTTATTTAACGAAAAGTAATATAAAAAATTACATTAACATAATTCACTTTAAAGAAAATGTTCTACTTACTGCAATTGTATCATAAACCTAATAGCTCAGAAGACGAACCACTTTCAGATTGGTTTCAGCAGACTAAACAAGCAAAACCAATGATCTTATGCATCTGTAATCTCTTGTTTAGTTTCCAAACTGTATGTATGCATAATACATGTCTTTACACACGCATAAAACAACTAATCAAGGGAAGATCGTAAAAAAGAGGAATTTAGTAACAGCAGGTTAAATCGATCAACTTTGAGATCTTCCAACCGTGTCTTATCGATGATAAGATTGAAGCAGAAGTATGGAAAGTAATAGAACACAATTAGCTTGAACAATGCCAGACAACCTTGCTAGTTTTCATGCATGCAAGTAATGAACAAGACCATAACAAGAGGATGATCTAGTCATTGTTGACATAGAAATGGAAGAGTAATGAATTGGTAGGTACCGACACTTGAGATGATATACCAAATAAATTAGGCTATTTATCTAATCCATTGCCATGCGTAGTCACACTCAATGTGGGATTCATGCAAGACAAACTATCAGAAAAAAATGCTCACAAACCCACCTGTTAAAAAGATGCATCAGCCGACCATGTTACTTCTAAAAGTCCAAACTCTAGAAAAGAAATGGCAAAGAGCAAAAGGGACAGCTCACTTGCCTCAATAGAAAAAAAAACACTAATGTCCAAACAAAACTTAGCTTACCATTAAATTTTGCAAGAGATGTACATATTCTTAATTGTATACAAGCATAAAGTATCCATTAACCTTTCCACTAATTATACACAAGTCTCTAAACTTTTAATTTTGGTAAATTAATCTTAATCTTTTTAAAAAATTTATCTTCAAACCTTCATTTCACTTAATTTTTGCTTATAATTAACTCTCCATTTCTAGTACTAGTGATTATTTAATGCGGATTAGAGTATATTTCACTAATTGTATTGGATAAATAAAAATATAAAAATTTTGTAATAAATTTGATAAAAATAGAAATTTGGGACCTAATGCATCTAAAGCAAAATGACACAACTCATTTAGACTATATATATGTGTATATAAATGCAAAGATTAAAGAAATATGTAATTGATTGATGGGAAGGTGGGTGGGGAGACAAGAAAATAAAAGGGCACAATAAATAGGCTCATGATATTAGATGTTATCAATAAATACAAAAGAGTTGACAGGCCAGGTTTTGAAAAGATTGACCTGTGTCTACTCTCTATCCTCCAACTCCAAGAAGTCCCCTCCTCCTCTTTAGAAAAATACTCAAGAGTCTCCTTGTCCCTCTCATACCCTCATTAGACTTTAAAGATAAGAGATATCCCATCCAATCCCCCCATGAATTTGCACTTCATATGATGATCATTGAAAGCCTACAAAAGAAAAACAGCCCACACCAGAAAGTAGAGTAGAAGAGAGAAAAAAACAGATAAAAGACAAGAGCTTGTTAAAGAACTGACAAAGAGAGAAAGAGAAGAGAGAGTGGAGATAAATATAATCGAATAATCATCTTCATGAACTTTCATGGTTTCTTTTTTTTTACTTGTCTAGCTGATGTCTCCTCCATGATTGGATATATAATATATATAGAGAGAGACAGAGAGAGAGACTGAGGATATAGAGTTGAAAGCTAAAACTCATGAGGGTGGTGGTACATTGATGGATCGTGTCTTTGGCTCCCATGGCTACTTTCATCATCTCCATCCATTCTTGATCTCATCTGATGACCTGAACCAGTGGCTGTGGCACCAAGATTCAAATAAACCAACCTTGAATCAAGATTCAAGTAACCAAGGTTGCTCCCACTGCTGCTACTATTGTGTTCTTCATTCATAGGTGGATAGATTGGAGCTGAAGTTGGTGCATTCGCACTGTTACCTTCTTCACGAGAAAGGACCAAAGCTGCAGACTGCACAAGCTCCAGACATAACCTGAGCTTGTTAGGTTCGATGTGAGCTAATCCTGGGACTGCACCTTTGAACAAGAAATCAGAGGTTAGGGTTCGAAGAATGTCAAGTGGGGTGATCCCATCGACGGTTCTAACATTAGGATCAGCATGGTGGTCAAGTAGTACTGCAACCATGTCCGGCGACACCATCTCCGCTGCGATATGAAGTGGGGTTTTTCCAGCAGGCCCTGCCGGGTAGTTCACATCAGCTGCGCCAAGCTCAAGCAAGGCCTTAACCACCTCTCGGCTACAATGCTCAACAGCGTAATGCAAGGCCAGTGCTTCGTCAAGATTTAAGCCTTCACCCATTACCATGAGCTTAACAAGCTCAACATCGGATGAGTCCAGAGCCCTTCTCATCCTTCGAATCTTTTGGTCCTCGATGTCAGCTGCTGTTGTGAGATCATGGTGGTGGTGATGGTGGGGCATCAGTGATCGCCGAGCAAGGGAAGATTTGAGGCGTAGCTCTTCAATTTTAGCCACAACATCGATTGGCAGATGTTTAGCTAGAACTTCTGGTGGCAAACCCGATTTGGCCACTAGATGCGAGCAAGTAGTCCAGAGTTGGTGCATATCTTGTTTTCTTGAAGCTACCAACACTTTCATGACGTCTTCAATCGAAGCTTTCTCTACCATGGTGGCCAACTGCTTCTGTGGAATGGAGAAACAAGAACAAACAACATCAGTATATGCACAGATCATTAAATGATGGATGTTTTGTGCTTAAACATACGCCTATGTGGTCCATTTTTCAACCAACTTGAAACCCAAATGAGGAAAGTGTTTGTTAGTTTGGGATGGATGACTCACACTCACCCACTCACTTACTCACTGTGGAAGACATGACTAGGGATTAGCAAGATGTTAAATTTGGAAAGTCTTTGGTACACAACATAAAGATTTGAAAAGATCCCAACTTGAGAAAACCCAGAGTGTTACATGAAATCAAGATAAAAGATGTCATCTTTTTAAAGCATGAACGTTAATAGCAAGTGATTTAACATGAAAGCAGAATGTTTTGGCAGGAAAGTACAGAAACCAAGAACAAGAAGAAGAAGATGATGATGATGATGCTCAAGAAGAAGATAAGCCTAAGTGACATGATATTGGAAAATTTGGACAATAATTGGATTTAACTGCTGCAGAAGGAAAGTGAGAAAATGAGTACAAGCTTGGGAAGTACTAACAAGCAGTGAGGGATCAAAATCAGTAGCTGACTTTGAGTGAACAAGAGAAAGTTACAAGCTAAATTGAACCAAAAGGTTACAGTACAGAAGACGCTCTCTTAAGCACATGATGATGACCCAAAACCTCACAGCCACGAGTTAAATCAAAAAGAAGAAATCCCTTCTCACATCCCAAAAACCAAACCCAGCAGCATGTCTCCAAACCCACAAAACTAACAACTACTCCTCAGACCACAACACACAAACACACACACTAATCAAGAAACAAAAGACAAACTAGAGGGAAAGAGAAAGAGAGAGAGAGAGAAAAGAAAAGAAGTGAAATGACAATATAACAAAGAAGATACAAAGGGACCTGAGTGAGCAATGCGAGCTGCTCAACTCCAAAGTATCTAGCGGCAGCGAGAGTGTCAAGAGCAAGATCAACGGCTGAGGTACAATGCGTGTGCCAACAACCTCTCTCGCCACAATTAGGCCTCGGTTCATGCTTTGGAGGCAAAATAGAGACTTGTCCACTATACAAGAACTGCAACAGCAACAAGAACACCTCGTACCCCACCGAGTTCACCGGTATGACATTAGTCCTCGAGCCCGGCGATCCAATAGGCGCTATCCGTGAACCAGATGGGTCTAACCCAGAAGGTGGGTCGGGTCCACAGAAGAATTTCCTAAAAAACAAGCTTCTTGCTGCTAGGATACACCTGTGAGCATGAACTAAACGACCTTCCACGCTGAAAGTTACATCAGAGAAGGCTTGACCATTGATGAGCAGGTTCAGGTAGTCCATAGAAAGAGTTCTTAAAGTCTCTTCAAGGCTCATGATAAAAAAACAAAAAGGATGTGACAAGAACGATATATGCTAGCTTCTGTTCCCTAGGGTTGCTGCCTCTCTCTATATATATATATATATCATCAACAATATATATATATAAAGAGACAGAGCGAGTCTTAGAGAGAAAAAGGTTAAAGGGTTATGAAGAGAAGAGCAAAAGATTTAATCTTTCATCTCTTCGGCTTTGTGGTCTTGCCATGGATGTTGCTGATGACGATGAGTTACAACTAAACTGTGTTCTTTAAGAGAGAGAAAATGGTAGAGAGAGAGATTCTCTGCTCTTCTATGGAGAGGGCATGGTGTTCTTAGATTTTTTTGAGAGAGAGATAGCGAGAGCAATATGGGTGGCTATTCTGGGCGGCTGTGAGTATTTAAATAAAGATGGGGTAATTAATTAAAAATGATTAAAAAAATATATAAAAGGTATATTATTCTTTTTGCCCGTATAATTTAAAGTTTGATTAAAGATGACAATTTTTTAATTGAGTTGTTTGTAATGAGATGGCTTATAAGTCAAACTCAGATTTATACGGACTCGAAGTCTAATTATTCTAAATAAAATGAGGTGTTTTTAACGGGCCAATTTATAAGTCAAGCTCAAGCTTATTCTAACTCGAAATCTAATTATTTTAAGCTAAATAATATTGTTTTATTTAAAAGAGTTGAGTCTCGATAAGTTTAAGTCTGGGCAACTCAAACTCAAACTTAATTTTTTAAAAAATGTTGTTCTATATTTTTATTTTTTAAAATTAAAAAAATTGGCAGGTTGACTCCATTGTCATCCCTAATTTTGACAATTTATTCAAAAAATATTAATTTGATTCATCTTTTTTCCTAATTGTTATATTGTTAATTAAGTACAAGAACATACACGAAGATTGGAGAGAAGTTTAGCCCCAAAATCATATACTTTATGACTTGATTAAGTTGACTCCTACACTAATGGGGCCATGCAAACCCTATTTAATCCCCTAACCACTTGTTTAATATTTGATTGGATGAAGGAATTTCTATGCTCTATTATAATTTTATTCGTGTTTCTTGGATTTTTCTTACTAACTTTTTGTGATTGCAATTAAATATTAACAAATAAAGCTTCAACATGCGGCTCAAAAGAAAATTAAATTTTATGAAATATTTTATTTATTAAAATAATATGATCAAAATATTACATTTAGGACAAAATTAAATAATTTATATGCTCAAAATTATATATAAGTATTTTCTTTTTAGCCCATGTCTTGTACATTTTTTAATTAAAATTTGATCAAATATTGAAACCACAAAAAAAGGAGGAGAATGAGTATGTCTCATGCTCATCAAGCTCCTTAAATTATTTTGTCCCAATAAATATGCTAATGGTTAACTCCAATATTTGTGGCATTAGTGACCAAAGTCAATCTCAATTAGAATATATAAATAGTAACACAAGCATTTTATTTATTCATTGGATAAAAATTTTAAAATTTAAATTATAAAAAATAGAAATATATATCATAGAATACTATAACCAATAGTGGAAACATTTTCTTTTGACTTATCAATTATTACCTATTATGATAGTTTATATGTTCCATACATTTTTTACATCAATAAAGAGGGTGAGCTTTGGAGTAACTGATAAAGTTGCTTCTTTATGATCATAAAGTCACAAATTCAAGTCTGTAAGAATACAAAGCGAAGATTGTATACATTACGACCCCTTCTATAACCTCCAGGAAGCCTTATGTATCAGATACGTTAAGCTTTTGGCATAATTCATAATCTTAGAATCTCTTCATCACATTTAAGCAAACTTTATATCTTAGCTAATCTTGACCCCTTACACAACATTCGGTACCTATTGTCTTTTTATTCCAAGAACTATAACACTTTATATATTTTCTTTATTTGTCCTTATAAAAAACTCAAAAAGGGATAAGTGAAAATGCATAAAAAAAAAAGAAAAATATGAAAAGAAACGAAAATGAGTGGAAATAAATAATTGACGGGAAGAATGGGTGGTGGTAAGTGTAGACACCACACAAAAGAGGAGGAGATGGAGGCAGAGAAGAAGAGGAGGGAAGGGGTAAGCAGTACGCATTGGACTCCTTTGGGAAGCGTGTCGGCCGGGTCTTTGGGGTTCATGTTCAAGTGTTGGGACTAGTGTCAAACTAAGAAATAAAGAGGAATGGTGAGGTCCACATGCCTGCCTGGAGACAAGATTTTTGGCACGTGTAAAGACCTAAACATAACTTTTTTAATTAAATAATATATTTATTTAACAAATTAGTAATCACATATAATTACTTTTTCTTACCGAAAGGTATGCAAAACTTAGTAGAACCTACACTATTATTATTATTATTAAACTTTTTATATTAAGAATATGAAGAGTAATTAGAGTTTGGTTCAATTTAAAATTAAAAAATTTAATTAAGTTAATCAAGTCCAGTTCATTTTAATTCAATGTGAAATTTAAATTTGAGTTAATTAAAATTTTAAAATCAGTTTGAAGCTTGTTCAAAAATATTTGATAATTTAATAATTTTCCTACTTTGTAAAGACATAATATTATTTCAAATTAATCGTTTCAATTTAATACTAAATAAAATTGAATTAATTAATTACACTAAAATAACCTTATTTTTTAGACAACAAAAACTCATACCAAGTTATTAAAATCCTTGGCTATGCAAGGTTTGGAATTTCCAAAATATTTTAATAAAAATTAGATAAATAAGTAAATAATAATAATAATAATAACACACATACAAAATCCTTTTGATTGACAACACATCCACTGACTGTCTTATGATTTCAAGACCCTCGATTTGACGTTTGACTTGTCTTGTCATCACCACTCTCCCTCTCCGCTCCTCTCTTGCCCGTTCTTGGATCTCTATATATCATGGACCATGGAGGAGACATGATATGATATATTAGTTATATCATTGTATTCTCTCTCTCTCTCTCTAGATTTATATAGATACATACATATCCATACGTGTACGTGTTTTGTATGGGACAGTAGACCCAAGAGTCAGGTGTTCATATCACGTTAAACCCCTTAAACAGGAAGGATTTGCACTTGGTTTCTTGAAATATTGTTAGAGTGATTAATTAAATTATTTTTATTTATAAGAATTTATTAATTTATAAAAATTGACTGATTAATTAATAAACTAATCAGTTTTTAACAACAAAAGATATTAAAATAAATTGAATTGAAAAATTGTATGATTCAAAATTTTTATTGAACTTATTAAATCGGTTAATTTTAAAAATATATATAGTTGCATATATTTATTGAGAAAAGTGTATTCTACAATAATTGAATTTGTGCTAACTACTAACACCGAGTGTAATTATCAATGCAACTATTGTACGGTCAGAACACACAATTTCAGACCTTTTTATCTGTATTTTTCTGCGCGCACTTTCTTGTATTTGGTTTTCAACATCCTGTGAGAAGCACAGAGATAGAGAAGAAGACCCAAGCTAGCTAGAGATAAACCAGTATTGTCTTTTTGGTGTGTATTGCAAATTGCTCACATTCTCATGTTTGATCAACCAAGAAATAAAGAATTGGAGACACTTGAAACTAATGGTGATTTGATGAACTAATTGAATTTGTTAGTTAAAGGTCAATTCAATTTGTACTCCTAATCTAAGTACATACTGTTTCCCAGATTTGAAGCATATCATAGAACTTAAAGAAGCCCTGTTGGTTCGATCAGGAGTGATCACCATCCATATATGAGAAGCCACTAGGAATCAAAATCTGTAACCTAGTTAGGTTATTATTGTTTTTGAGAAATATGGACAGGTTGAGATAACAACTGCGAAAAACTATATACGGCATCAACATATATATTTATATGAATTTTATCTAACATTATGTTTACAGACAAACACAAACAATTTTTACCCCGGACAAGTGTTTAATGTAGAAAATATTTGTTAATTTTTTTCCAATGTTTAAAAAACCATACTGAAAATTAGATCAGTAATACAAGAGATTTAATTATTAAAAGATTCAATCAGTATTAAACCGTTATAAAATAGGTTAAAGATTGAATAAAATTAAAGAAGTTGAAATATGATTGAAAGAAATTAGCCTTATAGAAGAATTTGAAGTTTAATTAAATAAGATTGTTAAATAAAAATTAGTTATTTATTTTGGATTATAATAAATTATTATTTAATAAAAATTTACCGATTAATTAATAAATTGATCAATTTTTAACAACAAGAGTTAGTAAAGTAAATCGAATTAAAAAGTTATATGATCCAAAGTTTTTATAATTGAATCAGTTGAACCGGTTCGATTTTTTAGTCATATCAATAGTTGTGTCATTTAAAAAATAAAAAGTAATAATGTTCACGATATGGCAATCAAAATGTTGCCATAAAGGGACATCGGCAATCTTAAGGATAAGATTAAAGGGTAAGATGCTAAATTGGGAAAGAATTATAGAAAACATCAAGTGTTTTCACTTTTAAGTGCAATTCAATAGTTATATATGCTTTAGCTGTATTATATTATACTTGTGTATTAAAATAATCCATTTTGGTTATGTTATGTGTAACTTTAACCCTACTCGCGGTCCTCCTCCACTTAAGATGTTTCACTTGCACGGTTTTTTTACATTAGAATATTTGATTTGGTGGCTTCAAACCCTAATTTAATAGTAACCAATTATGGCAATTGGAAATTAACAAGGATCTTTAGTAAGATGCTGCCGATCATATTACTAATGACTAAAACATTTAACACCGTAAAAACTTTAAACCATTTAACTTTTCGACTTAATTTTTAACTTTTCAGTTTGATTTAATAACTTTTGTTGTTAAAAACTAATCAATATGTTAATTAACTGGTCATTTTTTATAAATGAAAAAGTTCTTATAAGCTAAAAAGAATAAATTAATTTTCAATTAACAACAATAATTTTTAATCATATTTTACTTTTTTAATTTTATTCAAAATTAATCGATTTTATGATAATCTAATACCAATTGAATCTTTTAAATTTTAAACTTCTTGTTTTTTCGGTTTTACTTACAATCTGATTTTGAAATCATTGCATACTACAGTTGCATGCATTTTACTATTATGATTGTAATTAATACAAAAGTAGATCAATTAATTAGAAGTGTAACGAGGGATAAAGTATATGTGTCTTTTCAACCTTTTTTATAATTGTAGAATATAATCGTTATTTTTGAGTGTACATGAAATAAATTATTAGATAAAATAATAATTTATAAATTACATATTTTAAATAAATTATTTGACTAAATAATGATTTAAAATTAGTTTAAAATTGGTTCTAATTACAATTACTTTGCTTTTAACGACAACATATAAATTGCTTAAGGAACTTTTTGGAAATTAATTTTCTTTTCTATAATTATTTACTATATTTATTATTCATTTATTTATTTTACTTGGAAATTAGATAAAACTTTGTATGAATCAAAGTTAGGCAGATTGAGAGGAAAAAACATGAGACTTATAAGGTAAATTGGAAGAGTAAAGTGCATACAGCGACTTGGTTGAGAAGTGTAAAGTAGCTTTAACATCTGCGACCCAAGACTGAACACTAGAGAGTTGTCTTTCGGTGTCTGGTTCGCTTTTTATCAGCCAATTGCCACAAGTGTGTTTTACAAGCAAAAGAAAGGTAGAGAAAGGGTATCCACTTTCCAAGAAAATAAAAAGAAGAGAATAAAAAAAAATCTATTCTTTTTAGAAAAAGAAATTATTATCTTGAGCAGAAAATTTAATTTTATGTATAAATAAAAAGATGGAACTATTTCAACAATCAAAAACTAAAACCTAAAAAATTAAAACCACAAATTTCATAGGTGAGGAAATCAACAAAAACATCAATACTACACAAAAATCAGAATTTTATTAAAGTCTTCTAAACAAAATTATTCAGATAAATATATCACTATCAAGAAACAACTTCTCTACTAGTTAGGAATAAGACTGTGTACTATTAGATCTCCTCAGACTCTTTGTTTTAGCGAAATTTTTATTTATGCTGTTGTTGCTGTATATCACTATGAGGTATGAGGTGCATAAACTCAAAACTAAATTTTAAATAAGTAAAACAAGAATAAAAGCTTCAAATTATTATTTTTGCATATATTCATGTCAAGTTTTAAATTATAGATCACATTTATAGTTATAACTATAATGTTACAATTATGATATGAATCATTATTGTAATTCATGTTACAATTATTATTATGTTGGTATTTTGGAAATAGTTTATTTACTAGTTAAAGATAAAGATATGTATTATTGAACCTCTTTAGACTCCACGTACCAGTAAAATTTTTGCTGAGTTATTGGTGTTTGTCAAATATGAAGCTATTTCAATTATCAAAAACCAAAACTTGAATTAACCCAAAATTTTGTTAGGTTAGAAAATCAACATAAGCATCCATATAACACATAAATGATAATTTTATTAATAGTTGTATGAATAAATTTAGTGAAATATATACATTACAAGGTGAATAGACTCAAAATCAAATGATTAAATAAGTAAAAAGAATAAAGAATAAAGAATAAAAATTATAAATTATTATTATTTTTAATTTGATTCATATGACGAGTTTTAAATTATAAATTACAAATTATCACTGTAAATTATTATAATTATGTTTTCATTGGACTAATCTAAACCTGTATGATGAGTCGGAGTTAAGATATATGTACTTGCGTGAACTAAAGTTACATAACAACAAAATTTAAGGTGATGTCAGGAGGACTCAGGTTTCAGGGCATACGTCAAAATGGTTAGGTTCTTTTCCAGGATTGCCAGAAACAAGAGAGTACCGTGTAACGAATATGATTTGATGTGAGGCTTCATTAGGCAGTTCAGACAAGAGACTTCGGTATTAATACGTATTAGCAGACAAATCAATTATCTTTTTGAAATTTGTTTGCTTTGCTTGCGATGTTGGGATCTGTATCCAACTACACGTTCAGTCATTGGTCAAATCCTAACCTGCACTGCAAATGCAATTTATTGAACTAGCACTTCTTCACAGTAAAACCTACTGTTCCTTTTCATTTCTGTAGAGCATGTAAGAATAAAAGGCAACATCTACGGTGGCATACGTTAGAATTTGGTTTCCAACTCATAAAAGGCAAATCAATAAATAGTGTTTGATCGAAACACAAAAGTGGTCTGTGTGAATTTGGGATATAAACATATTCTTCATTTTTTAAATTAACCTTGTTTCTTATTTTAGGTTTTCAAATTCATTTCTTAAATTTAGATCATTTAATTTTAGAAATTTTATTAATGCTTGTTAATAGGTATCTAATTTGGCCCTCGAGGGGTGTGGCTCGATGGTTGAGAGCTTGGCTTGGCTTCGGTTAAGTTTCAGGTTCGATTCTATGTTAGTCTCTCTTGTAAGAGTCTAGGACAGTCGGGGTTTTACCTGTAGGTGGAGAACTAGTTGGGCCCTCCATGATGAGGCGTGTCCGCTTGGCCCACCTGTGAGGTGGTGCGCCAGTTGGACCTTTGGAAAGATATGCCTGCTTGGCCTGTCTACGGGGTTTCCTCGAATTAAAAAAAAAGGTATCTAATTTGATATTTAAGTCTTAATATAAAGTAATTAACAAAGTTTAAGGATGGAATTGAAAATTTTAATAATCAGAGAACTGAAATAGAAAACAATAATTAAATTAATAAAATTAAAAATATGATTTATCCCGTAAATTTAGAAAATAATGCATATGGGTTTTCGTTCATTAGTTATTCGACAAAGAAGGAACTGACAAGCAAGTAGAAAACTTTTCCAATCTTAAACAGTATATATATATATATGCTTATATGTCCATTTCAAGTTTGTCTAGTCTTCAGGGTCTGCATTTGGATTCAAATATTCAGGTGGGTGACAATTCAGTATTTGATTTGAATAGAACTCTTTTATCTTTTTCTAGGGTTTTGAAGGTCAAGCTTAACAAACTATTAGATATGTTTCGATACCTTGTGAAGAGAAAGATATCGTAAGTTGCCCAAGATTCTAAGAAAAGTGTGTAAGAGGGTTTTGCATTTTGACTTTGGACTTTGGGACTCTTAGGTGGAAACCATTTTAATTTCTCCTACAATGTCCTCTCTTCATTAAGCTCCATGCAATCTTCTTTTTAGGCCATGTCTCTAGTAAAGTTGGTGATTAGATATATGGTGAAATTGGACAAATGACATGTATGGAATTGAGAAGGAAGGTAGTGGAGAGTGAATGGTCAAAAATAACACAATTAACTTTGCCATATATGTGTGGTTGTGGAACACTTGAAGTCAGCTCAAGAACTCAAACAATGGTGCTTCTCATGCCATTTACCTAAGGAGAATCCTTTAATGTGCACATCCCACCAATCAAGGCCCTCGGCTCACACAAACACTCAAAAACTCTACCGGCACATCTTACATTTCTTTCTTCTTCTTTGTTCATTTCTTTCAACCTATTTTTTGATTTGGTGCAATCGGGATATCTTTGTATAGAATCATAGGTTGATTTATTAGTTTTTACTTGTGATGTAGAAGTTTGCAGAATACAAAGAGTAATTACTATGACCGATTGGATGAAAAAGAAGGAATAGTGTGATAGATAGACCTAAAAAAAAACAAACATTGCAACATGGTTGGATTTGAAAATATGTGCCTTACCGACTATGTACTCTACTTTAAAGTTGCCATATTTCCACATGGTCTTGGTGTAAATCATTAGGTTTTGACATGTATGATTTATAAACCATTTGACTAGAGCTAGTGCAAAGACCATAGAATCATGGTTTCTTTTTCCTTCAATCATGTGAGTGACACAAGCGTACGCATAATCTCATCGGGAGAGAGAGAGAGTTGTCAAATCTTTGATGCATATATCCCACAAATTAACAAATTATGTGAGAATGGAAAGACTTTTTTTTTATTATATAGTTTAATTTAACTTAATGCATCTAAATAAGTATTACAAATTAATATACTTTAACCCAACATATCGCCATAAGCTTAAATATACATAGATGGATTAAAATAATATTAAGAAGAAACAAACAAACACACACACATATATAGAGACCCCCTTTCAATTTTTTTTTTAAATTTACTTATATAATTTTTTAATAAATAAGGACATTTTTTAAATGTTGGCCCCCGGCCCCCCCTTAGAGTTGGCCCCCGGTCCCTGGCTCCCT
>JANZLH020000363.1:395475-409160 GCA_026770325.2 Erythroxylum fimbriatum
TTCCCATCCCTTAGGATTTCTCTAAGTCCATCTTTGGATCTGATCTGAAAGCCTTGCTTATCAAGCAAGCTTTCCGAGATCAGATTTCTCCTTATTTCAGGCACAAATCTGACATTGCTTAGGATCCTTCTTTTTCCATCAAACATGTTGATGGAAATAATTCCTATGCCCTCTATTATTTGTTGCCTAGAATCTGCCATTTTATCCTTGGCAGTGACTGGTTCAAATGTAGTGAACCAGTCCTATAAGGAGTGACATGCATAGTGCACCCAGAGTCAAATATCCATTCTCTACTAAGTTCCTCACAATTATCAATTACAGTCAGTATTTCATCTTCACTGGAATCTTCAGGCTTTTCAACATTACCTTAAATTCCACTTTTAGCTGCCTTATACCTCTTTTTTTTTTTTTTCCTACAATCCCTTGCAAAATGTCCTTCCTTATTACAGTAGAAGCATGTCTTAGATTTTCCCTTTTTCTTCTTTTCATTTTCAAATTCCTTAGGGTGTTTTTCTTTTTCACTTCCCATCTTCCACTTTCCTTTCTTGCTATTTTTTTTATGAGACTTCTTCTCATAATTATTCTCTACAAACATCACTTCAGCCTCTTTCTTAAATGGATTCACTTTAACTATTTCTTCCATAAGAGAATCTAAAACCCTTTTTACAGTAAGTGATTCTCCACTAGCATGCGTAATTACCTTCTTGAATACATTAAATTCATGAGGTAATGCCTTTAGGATTACTACAGCTTGATGTTCTTCACTTATTTTCTCATTTGTAACTTCAAAATCTTGTACTAGCTTGAAGAAATAATCTAGGTTATCATCTAAGGATACTAAAGTGTTCATTTTGTAGTTTGCAAGGTTGTGGAGAAGTGTCATCTTGTTAAGAAGACACTTCTTGGCATACAATTCATCAAGTTTAACCCAAAGCTTCTGTGTAGTGTTACAATTTTGCACTTTTCTTATTACTGTTGGTGATAAATGTAGCATTAATTTGCAATGAGCAAGTCTTTGCATTTTCAACTTCTTTATAGGGTTAGTTTCAAGGTCATATTCATCATCTATATTCATCATCTTCTGAATGATTTCTCACTCTCTTAACTAGTGAATACAATGAAAATTGTAACTTTGAATTTTTGTGTATGTCTCTCTTATGTCTAATGCTTGTGTTTCCTTTTTATAGTTGCTAGAGAAGATGACTTTCGGATGCTTTAGACTGAATCAGCCCATCTGCATGTGCTTTCCACGTGAGTGTTTAATGAACTCCCTATGCTGTGCATTTTTGTATCCGCCTTTTAACTTGCTTCTGAGGTGCTGCTACATTGTGCGTTTTGAGTAGATGAAGCCTGCGTTTTAACTTGCTTCATCTTGTAAGTACCACGACAGGGTATTGACTTTAGCAGATGATGTTTGTGTTTGTTGTCACGTGGGGGTGTCTTAGTCTAAGTCATTTGTGTCTGAAACTGAAAACCTTCGAGAGCTTTGCTTGTCTCCTTCTTCGACATTTTAGATACTTCATCTTTTCTTTTGTTATTCATTCTGTCACGTATTCTTGTAGTTTCTGAGTTGAATTTGTTGGAGTATATGCAATTTCTGACACAAAAAATTTATAAAAAAATATTTATTTAATTCATTCGTAAATTATATTTAAATATTTGTTAGAGAATGATGAAAGTTTAGTAAAAATTCTTTTGTATAAAATTTCGAACAGAAAATTCTTGAGAATTGTGCAATAGATAAATTAAAATTGTAAGTATTTCAAAATTTTCATATTATTTATTAATAATTAGTTAAATAAAAAAATTAATTTATCATATCTCGTCCTGGTTTACCTTTGGAAGATATCCAAGAAAGGATGGTGGCCAGGTTGAAGCATGAATAAGAGTGGAAAGCATTGAAGAGGATGAGCATTGTGTCATCCCAATGGGTGGACCTCTTGATTGTTGGAATAGGCTGTACAGCCGGGATGGTCCATCTTTCAACTGGGTATATGGTTGCACGAACTCTTGCAGCGGCTCCGATTGTAGCTAGTTCTCTTGTTCGATACCTCGGCTGTCGGCTCTGATCGAAGCATCATAGGGAATGAATTGTCTGGAGAGATTTATGGCCTAAAGAAAGGAGGAGGCAAAGGGAGTTCGTATGTTTCGGCATGGATATTCTGCTGAAGCTGGATTTAGCAGCAACAAGAAGATCTTTTGAGTTGGAACCTCATCATTGGCACGGATTTCTGTCGTCCCGGCTGTTTCTCTCAGAGCTTACAGTTCCCGGGATTTCTTTGCACATGCTTCTAGTACTTCGAGGATAGCGATTGTGGTAAAGGGAACTCTTCCTTTAGTCAGCATGATCAACAACTTATAAAGGATAGAGACCAGATGACAGAACAAATGTGGTTTTTTATTTATATTTAAAACCTACATCTTTAGCGCAATACCGTGTTGGACTGGCTATTTTTCATCTGGCTAGCGATTTCTGGAACTCAATCTGTCTTCTTATGGAGAAATTGTTCTTACGTTCATTGGTTTGAAAACATTGTAACTTACATATCTAATATCTTCACCTTGTTTCAGCAATGAATCAATGAATTTTCCTTCTCTTGGAACTCTAAAAGTTGGAGATTAGTTGCATCATTTTTGTATATGCTATGCTTGAAGGTCATAAACCAATTCTGGAACCAAACTCAATAGACATATATTCTTTTTAATTTACTAATACATTTAGAACAAGAGTCAACAGAAAGATACAAGAACATCCCATCTAGAGCATTACATCAACAGTAGTACTAGCCATCCTTTCTCAAACTGAGACTGGCATTGAAAAGAGAATTTACTAATTTGCTGCAGTTTGCCTTAAATTTTTCCGGAATGAAATCACAAATTGTTTCTCTGCGCTGATATTTTAAAACTGAGAAGATGGTCTGAATAATGGTCAGAATCAAAAGAAAAGTTGCAGAAATAAAAGCTATTGTAGTCCATGGACTTCTGAAATAGACCTGCATTACTTCACTCGACCATTTTCCGGTTGTCATACTCTTCTTGTTATTGAAGTAGCATATAAGCTCAAATTTGGTACGAGCGAAGATGTCGGGATAAGGTTTCAAGCTTGTGGTAAGCTCGCGAAAGGTTTTTATGACTTCTTGATCGTTAGGAAGATGGTTTAAGAGTATTCCTGCCTTCTGCAATTCTGCAACATCTTCTTTAGTCGCTATGAGTGAGTGGAGAAAGCTTATATAAGATGTGACTACCAAGTCCTTAGTGAAATTTGGAAGCATTTCGAATGCTATCAAGTTGAATAAGAGAAACTTCCGTTGTTCACTAACAACAAAGCTAGGAATCTTCAGCTTCCAAAATAAAATTCCCCGGTCAAAAGATATATCACGTAGAGAGCTACTAGAATGGTTCGGCTCCAATCTGATTCCTGCTGTATGAAGATCCTTAACACTGCGAAAATGTCGAGAAGTTGCCGCAGTTCTATAAGAACGACCATCTTTCTCCTGCAAAAACGTTTATGGGACCTCATTAATGCTAATATACTCGAAAAAAGAGAGAGCTTTTGTTGAATTAATTCTTAAACAACGGCAAAAGAGCTTTCAAACGATGGTCCTTTTGCAGTTTTAACAAACCTCTTTGACGAAGTTCATCCAAAAGAGCTCAAGCAGATGATTTGCCTTGTTAAAACTCTGCTCTATCACACTGTCTGCTTTTACATCCTTTTCCCGTCTTTCAAAGTTTGTCATTTCGATGATTTCGATGAACCGACAGATTGATTGTCTAAATTCCTGTGATTGTTCTCGAACAAGAGGATCATTCTGGTACAACTGCCCTCCTTCCTTACTAAATCCCATAACCAGGTTCAGGACTCCCAAGGGAAGCTGGTTATCTATTATCATCAAATCTGATGCCACAAGCTCTATTTGATCAAAGGCAATTTTCATACTATAGAACATGTTCTCAACAAAATAGAAAACAAATTGGATCAATGCACATCCATCTACAAAGAACATCCATGCAAGCTCCTGGTCATCCCCACTGAACTTCTTTAGCAGCTCCTGTTGATCGTAGCATTCCTTGAAGCTCTCGATTTCATTAAGAATATTGTTGTATAGTATCTCTTTGGACTGGCTGCTCCTTCTAATGAAAACTTCTGTCAGGTGACTTTTATACTGTTGGCCTCGTTTGAGCTCGTTCTTGTCATGGTGGACAGGACCAATCGACATGAAACGAGGTTGGATGTACCTTTTGAGCTTAGTTTCCATGCTTAACAACGTTGGAACCTGTCCTATAAAGGGTTTGTGTCCATTATCTTCTTCCTTGACTGAGGCTTCTAAGGCCAATCTCATGAATCTCTCTTGCAAGCGACTCTCTTGCAGTCTACCTCTGATGGAAATAACATGCTCAGTCGCAGTCTCCTCGGGTTGGTTATGACCTTCACCACTTTCAGGATTTGCAGGCTTGTTTGCTTCCATTGCCTTGCTAGGAACAACTGACTTCTCCACGTTAGACAAAGCGAAAACTTAATTATATAGTCTTGAAAATCCAGAAAATGTTAATGGCTAAGAGGACAACAACTAGAACAGCTATATCACAACATAGTTACCAATAGTTACAGAATCTGATAAGGTGTTTTGTTTTTTTCTTGGTGTCTTGGATTTTTATACTTTCCTTAAACAAATTGATACACTGGACCTCTCTCGACCACGCATTTAGCAGAACTTTTTACTGCGTCATTGTTATTGTTGTTCTTTGCTTGCTTGGTTGGTATGTAATCAGGAGAAAACCAACTCCAAACAAGTTAAATTATTTGCATTGGCCTCACCCTTTCTTAGTAATTTACATAAAAAGCAGATCTAATATAGTAATTTAAAAAAATATTTAATTTAATTTATTCGTAATTATATTTAAATATTTGTTGGAGAATGTTGAAAAGTTTAGTAAAAATACTTTATATTATTTATTAATAATTAGTTAAATAAAAAGTTAATTTATAATATCTTTTTGTCTCTTTTATTTAATTAATTTTTTTTAATTGAGTGTGAGAGACATACCTAAACATAATTATATTTAATTATAAATTTCAATTAAATTGAATTTATTACTTAATTTAAATTATTTATTTGTTAAATTATTTATTTAAAATATGTGAATTATTACATATATATTTAAATAATAATAATTACAAATTGTATTATTGTAAAAATAAAAGTGCATCTTTAATTTAATTAGAAGCATTTAATTTCTAAGCATGACAAGAGACGAATCTTTATCCAATGGCCAGGTGTTTTAGATAACATTTCTGAGCTTTAAACTAAAAGAAAATTGTCAAATCATGGGGAAAAAAAGTCACTTCGTTTTATGAGAATGATTAATTAAGAGTTGAATTATTTTGAATTTAATTTGTATAAATTATTTTAATTATCTAATTTTATTATAAATTATCTTTGATTAAAAAATTGATCCTGCTAATTTTTTTATTGAATTTTTAACTTTTCGGTTCAATTTATTTTAATAACTCTTATTATTAAATATCGAATAATTTATTAATTAATCAATCAATTTTTATAAATTAGAATAAACTAATTAATTTTTATTTAACAGTTTTTCTTTTTAATTAAATTTTAAATTAAGGATAATCTCTTTCAATTTTATTCAATTTCTAACCGATTTTATGAGTGTTTAATACTGATTGTACTTTTCAAAACTTAAACATCTTATTTTACTGGTTTAATTTGTCCTAATTTTTAAAATATTCTAAATTATAATTAAATCAATGCTGGCTTCAAAGAAAAATAAATTGCTTTTCATATATATTGTTGCAGAAGGAGCAGGAAGTCTGGCCAACTGTCATTAACTGACATTGAAAGGTGAAGGAAGTTTACTGCAGAAGGCGCAGGAAGTCTGGCCAACTGTCATTGAAAGGTAAAGGAAGTTTCCGGGAAAATTTCCAAGCCTTGACAAGAGTGCAAGGACGAGATTTCTCAATGGAAATAAAAAACATCTCATCACAAAAGAAAAACAGTTTGATTTTCCCTGTCCAAACAACAACGTAATTATAATTAAACTCAATCTCATTTTCAATGCCAGAAAACAAACAGAACGTGCCATTTTCAATGCCACCCTTATCAATAAAGAATGACAACACAACACCGCCTAAACTTAATTGGCCGGTAATTAATTAGTATTAATTGTTATTACTACTCCCTCCTATTTAAAATAAAAGTCGTTTTGAAAGAATGCACTTTTATTAAGAAAGTTAATGAAATGTTTGATATACCCTTATTAATTGCATGTTGAAGTGTCTTGAAAATATATTATGTGTAATTAAGATGTGAGATAAATTAAAGGATAATTTTATAAGTAAAATTATAAACATGCATGAAAAGTCACGAACGATACTTATTTTAAATAATTAAAATTTCTCTAAAACGACTTTTATTTTAGATAGCAGAAAGTATTGTTTATCGAAATGTATACTTTTGAATATTCTCAAATCTTGTATATAAGCAAGACTTTTATTGAGATATTATTGTGCTTGTTGTTGATGATCCAAATTAATATTATAAATAATTAAATATTATATTTTTATTTTAGTTAGTAATAGTGCAATGCATGTTGGTATCAATCCCCTGTGACTAAACATGTGAACATGTTCTCGGGTACCTTATTCCTCGCTAGACTACCCATTTTCCAGGAGTTATCTATGTTCCAAGTAAAACCCTGATCTACAAGCAACCAGCCATGATTGGAGTCATACTTAATCCTGTTGTCTTGTTCTCCACCATTCGGTCATTAGATTCGCTAATTGCATTGGATTACGTAATTACATTCTTGCTTAATGTTAATCTCTAATTAAATAATTTATAAATTACAATAAGACAACAACTCAAAATTAAATAATAAGTTTAATTTAACTAGTATCTATAACTTTAAAATATATTCACTCTTAACTTGTTATCTTCAAAGTCAGTAAAATGAAGAACAACACTTTAATTATATACTAATATTTATAATTTCAAAATATTTTCACTCTTAATTTATTATCTTTCAAGTTACTACAATAAAGAGCAACTTTCTAATCATGACTTATCTTTTTAACCTTTTTAAGTCATGTAAATCATTTAAAAGAAGTTATAATTTCATATCAAGTCGAAGTTCAAAAGTAAATACTCGAGTTTGAGTTAAATTTTAAGTTTTTAAAACTTGAACTTATTAGAATTTTTAATATAAGTAGAGTATAAAATTCAATAACAAGAATTAAGTTTGGGTCAACTATTATCAAACTAGAACTAGTCATTTGGATAGTTAGCCATTACTATTTATAAACTCTTTAACATTTTCATGTTTAGTCAATATGAAATATTCTAACACTCCCCTCAAGTGCAACTAAGATTGGTCATCCAGTTGTCACTTGAAATAAACTCAACGGTAACCGGATCGAATCGCTGAGACTAGACATTCAGACGGATAATTAGGAAATTAATAATCCTGACCAAACCTGTTATGATATCATATTAGAATTTTTAATATGAGTAGAGTGTAGAACTCATTAACAATAATTGGGTTTAAGTCAATCATTGTCAAAATGACTAAAATTAGTCTTTTAAATAGGTGGTCATTATCACTTATAAACTCTTTAACATTTTCGTATTTAGTGAGATAATCTAAAATAAATAATACCAATGAGCAACTAATGCCCTTTTGAATCGACATCTAGTACCTTGGAGCAAATATCTATACATGTTTTCGACCGTACAAGTTTGTAAGAAATTTTTAGTTTATTTCTTTTTAAATTTGCAATTATTTTTACTTATAATCAATAAGAAATCAAGTTTTTCAAAGAATAACAATTCATAAAGTTATTTTTTATAAATAATTTAAGCTCAATTATTTTTTATCTTTCTTTTGAAATTTCTTTAAAAATTATCATTTATTTAAAAATAGAAAATATAATAAGAATCTTTCAATTTACTTAAATATTTAAAGTGAATTGTGAATTAAAAATAAAGAAATAATAGAATTTGTAAATATCAATTACAATTGAATTTATTATTTAATTATTGAATCACTAATTCGTTAAATTTTATGAACTGTTAAGTGTATTTTGGTGTGATTGCATTGAATGTGACCAACAACAGCAATACCTGCCTGCCATACTTGGCATTCAAACTTGGACAAGTACCGTTTTTGGTGGACAAGAACCTTTATTGATGTTAATGGCTGACAAGAAAGTAAAGAGATCTCTTTGCACCTTCATCGAAATTTCATGGTTTCTTTCATTTCAATTGCTAACAATGCTAATTGTAAGAGGTTGGTCCAACCCTAGAATTTGTGTTTATACATACCTTATAATTAAATGTTTCAAGTTAAATGTCTTAGTCTAATTGGTAGACCTTGCCCTCAAGTTAAAATCCATATTAACACACTAATTTATAAATATCAATTAAATTAATCTGTAAGTTAACTCTTATCTTAATAATTTAATAAATGACAACAAAAACAAAAAATTATAACTTCCCTTCTCTACTTTTTGCTCCTTCTCTTCGAGTTTTTTTAAAGCTCCAACATCAGACCAACAATGAACCTCTTCAGCTGCTTCCACGTTGCCAAAAAACTTGTTGCGGTCTAAACAAAATAATGTAAATTAAATTCTATCTAGACCAATTAAAGGCAAGTGCATCCCGTCGATAAGTAATATAAATCGATAAGAACCGAATATCGTACCCAAAGAACAATTTCTAACACATAAGACAATTAAATTAAACGATGAAAAATTACTCAAACGAGCAATAATTGTTTGATTTGAAAATAAAATAAAATAAGCAAATTAAGAAAATATGAACAATATCTCAAACACACATAAAATATAAATTATTTCAAATTATTTTGTACACCAATTATATATAATAAAATATGACTTTTAGGAAACAAAATTTATTCTTTTTTTAATTAACTAATTTATTAATTAAATAGATTAATTTTATTTAAGAACTTTTTGATTCATTTGCACATAAATTTATTTTTAAATTAACTGATATATTAATTAATTCATTATTTAAAATAAGTTAATTCTTATTGAACTTAAATTTATTTGGTGAATAAAGATATACTTTTTCATTAATCCTATTATAAATTCTTTAATTTTGTGTCTAATATTAATTACATCTTTAAATTTTAAATTTTTTATCTTCCAAATTTATTATTAATATAATTTTAAACATTAATTTTTTTATTTTCCGATTTAATTTTTAATGTAATTTTTAAAACATTAAAATAACTAACATTGAAAAATTAGCCAAAGGAATTATCTCACTTAGTGGATTACATACATAAAATAAAAGACACGCGCACCCAAGAAAAAGCAAAATATAAGAAAATGTCATGTACATAGGGATAGTCAAATATCCCAACAATATCAACTAATCACAACCGTAGATTAGACATCCCTTCTTGATCTAGTTTTTTCCAAGATCCTCCACTCCATAGATCCCATTTTCCCTAACGAACGCAACCATTTACTATCTGATAAGTGATAAGTGATAACACCCCAGATTACGAAGAAAGGAAGAAAGGGAAAATATCTCAAGAGCAACCAGCATCACATGATTTGGCCTCAAAACCATGATCATCTCTGCAGCTCCATTAAACGACAGAAGTCCTCGAAGCAGACAAACCCGTCCCCCTTCCTATCTACCTCTCTTATCATGCGCCCGCAGTCCTCTAGCGTGCACCGGTCATCGCCCAAAGCAGAGAACACCCTCAAAAGCTCCTCTGCCGTTATCCTCCCGTCGTGATCCGAATCAAACACTTCAAAAGCCTCTTTTACCTCGTCCAAACCACCCGGCTCCCAACCAGACCCGACCCGGCGCATCAGTGTATCGACGCTAATGCATCCGTCGCCGTCGCGGTCCACCTCGCTCAACATCGTCGCCACCTCCTCCGAGCTTGGCGGTCCCGCCCCTAACCTGAGGAGCAGAGCCTCCAAATCGTCTCTGGACACAAACCCATCATTATCTTTGTCTATAAGCTTAAAAGCTTCAACAGTCTCGGGGTACAAACCCCTTCCGTGTATACCCGACCAGTCGCTGGAACTCTCAGGGATAACGCTGGTCGGGGTTCCGGCACCAGCTGCCTTGATGGGTTTGTGTACGGAAGTAACGGAACTGCTGGAGGAGGAGGAGAAGGAAGATGGGTCAGATGACTCAGATCTGGACACGGAAGATCGGTCCTTTATGGAGCGGAAAAAGCGTTTCGGACTTATCTTGAGTCGCATAGGCTTGATGATCTTGATGAACTCCATTGGAATAAGAAGAAGAAGAAGAAGAAGAGATAGAGAGAAAGAAGAAGGTGAGGTTTAAGTGGAACTTAGAACGAAGAAGGTTGGTGTATAAAAGGAGTGACCGAGATAGTGTAGTAAGTGCCATTGCAGCTTCCTGGAAGCTTCGCATGGAGTTAAATGTACTCTTCTTTTCATGTCAGTTTTATATATGGGATGAATGTTTTAACTTTTACGGACGTGAAAATTAAATTAATGGATAATAAATAAAATAATATTTTAATTTTTTATATTAAAACTTTAATTTAATAATTAATTTTTAATTTTGTTAATGTTATCTTTTCATTTCACAGTAATAAAAATAATTTTTTAATTTAATATTTAGGGTTTTATTAGAACTTTAGATTTTTTAGACTATTATTTTGACTGTTTTTAGATTATTTTTCAATTAGGTTTCCATTTAACTTCCTATTTGTGGGTGAGATCAGGATTAAAGAAAATTACAAGTGTAATATTTTTAAGTGTTTAAAATTTATAAAAATTCAATCAAATATTTTAAATTATATGTTTATTAATTAACAAATTCAAATTAATTAATAAATTTAAAATAATTGGTAATAAATTAAAGTAAAACTAACTTAAAATATGAAACCTTGACGAATTTAATTAAGATAATATGGACTACCTCAAAATGGTCACCTTAGTCTTGCTGGTTTGGTGATAAGAATGAGACTTTGGTCATTAATAAAAATTGAACTTATCCTAACATTTCATAAATGATATTGTCAAATTTAAAACTCAAAACACTTTATCATAGATTCATGTGAATAAGCCCTTTTTTTAATCTAGTACTTTAATGCCTAAATTAACCAATTAGTTGCTTGATGCATATCATAAAAGCAAAAAGACAAAAGGTTCCGTGTTTGAATTTAACAAATGTTTTGAAAAGTAGCTTGTTTGACCGATTTTATAATAAAAACTTTGAATTAATGATTAGTTTTCAATTTTTGGTTTGATTTAATTTAATGATTTTTGTCATAAAAAATTGATTAACTTATTAATTAGTAGGTCAATTTTTATAAATTAATAAGTTTTTATTAAAAACTAATTAATTTTCATTTAACAGTCTTTTTTTAATTATATTTTAAAATTTTCAATAAGTGAGGACAATATTTTTCAATTATTTTTCAAATCCTTCAATTTTTTTCAATTTTTAACCGATTTTATAATGGTCTAATATTAGTTGAACTTTTTAAACTTTCTGTTTTCTGCTTTAACTTTCGGTCCGGTTTGAAAATACTGGAGACTGGAGTATAAAATAAAATTATCCAATTAAGGATCTGACACCAAGAAACTATGAAACAAATATGTAAATTAATACTTAGTAGTGGAAATACTATATAATGATTCATTTAAGAAATTCTTAAATATGATAAATAGAAAATAAAAGCTCATTGACTTATTAATAGTAATTACTAAGTCATAAATTAAAAGTAAAATTTAAATATTTAATTTACGAATTATTCAAATGTTGTTAATTCTAATCTATTACTTAGTCATAATTCATTTAATTTAATAAATAATTTTTAAATACATAATTTACAATATCATTTGTAGCATGAATTGGTTGAAGGTTCCCCTCCACTCTTTACGGAGTAAACAGCGGGAGAGTTTGAAACTCTGCTTTGCTTAATCTGTAATGAAGGAGAGCTGAAGGAAAAAAGTGTATGTTGTTGGGGTTTAATATTCATCAGATTATCTAATTTTAAAATACTATTACTACTACTTTACTACATTGTAAAACAGGTGTATCTACCAATTTGCCAGGCAATTTACATGGCTGCTTTCAGGGTGTTGAAGTCCTGAATTAACTTGTCCTGAAGACAAATTGCCAAGCAATTTCCATGGCTGCTTTTCAGGGTATTGAAGTTGAAATCCTGCATTACATGCCGTGAAAACCAGCTTGCCAGGCAAATTTACATTTAGGGGTTACGGTTTTGACTTGGCTAGAAATTAATAGGTTAAAGTTAAGTTAATTTAGTTTTGAATTTAAATTTGAGTCTAAAAATTGATTTGATCTGATTTATATCAAATTGTTAAAATAATATTATTTTAGTTTAATTCATCAAAACGATATTATTTGATAATTATATTTTTTAAATTAATCTGGACTCATTATAATCTCGACCTAATCTGACCTAAATTAAATTATCAAAATGATATTATTTAAATGTTTACATTCATTAAATTAGGCTAAGTTCAACGATATTGACTCATTTTTAACTATATTTTAAATAGTAATTTTCAAGGCGTAGAAATTGAAGTCTTTAACTTATCCTGAAGACAACTTGCCAAGCAATTTACATGGCTGCTTTCAGGGTGTTCATATTGAATTCCTGAACCTACATATCCGGAAAACCAACTTGCCTAGAAATTTACATGGCTGCTTTGCTTTCAGAGTGTTGATATTGAATTCCTGAATCTACATATCCTGAAGACCAACCTGCCAAGCAATTTTCAGGGTATTGCAGTCCTGATTTTACGTGTCCTGAAAACAACTTGGACTTGGCGAGCAATTTTCATATCTGCTTTCAGGGTGTTGAATTCCTGAATCTACATATCCTGAAGACCAACTTGCCAAGCAATTTGACATAGCTGCTTTCAGGGTACTGAAGATTTGAAGTCCTAAACTTACCTGTTCTGAAGACAACTTGCGAAGAAATTCCAATCCGACAACTAAAAAAGAAAAAAAGGAAAAACCTTTTTCAAGTGCTGTCTTCCAATCTTGGTTAGAAATTAGGTTCTTATAAGCATATTCTATTCTCTTTCACACGTTAAATAGTTCCTCATAATTCACCTACCCCATAAACTACAAGAAACATATTTTAGTATAACAAGATTCAATGATTTAAGATTTGTGTATTTTCATTAGTAATAAGAAAGTAAAAGAAATATAGACTTCTTGTATAGTTTAAAAAATCGCATAAAAACTTAAAATCTGTAAAATTTTCAAAAAATATTTTTAAATTTCAATTTTCCAACCCTTTTTCTTAAACTTTAATTAAAAAATAATGACAATGCACACGTAACATGAACATCGAACGTGAACTAATCAAACGTTAGTAATAAGGTAACCTAAATCAACTTTTAAATTGACATAAATTAATAATTTAAGATAAATAAATTATTAATTTAAGTTGAATTTAATTAGTTAGATGTAAGCTTAAGAATCGAGATGACTCATCGAGTAATTAATATTTGATTAATCTATTCTTTTTTTTTTTTTTGAAACTAAGCAAAACTTCATTAAGCAAAAATAACGAAACATCAACCCAGAAGAGGTACCTAACCCAAAACCAATAGGCTTTACCTAATAACACCCGAACCTAGAACCTCTTCTGCACTGACAGCAAAC
>JANZLH020000363.1:412118-424431 GCA_026770325.2 Erythroxylum fimbriatum
TTGAGTGGCAGAGAATGACACAGAGGGGACGCCGTTCCATAGAATAGCCAATGAGAATTGAGAAAGAGCATGTAAAATCAGATTAACCCACCGAGAAGGAAAACCAAAAGCCTGCAATACAAACCGCAGGTAATCCCAATTGACCCGATCATAGGCCTTCTCCATATCAACCTTCAAAGCAAAATGACCCACTTTACTTTTAGACCTCCTAAAAGAATACAGTAGTTCCTGAGTAATAATAATATTATCAGCCGTTGTACGCCCAGGAATGAAATTACTCTGAAATGGGCCAACCAAGCTGTCAATAAAAGGTTTTAAACGATTCGAAAAAACCTTCATAACCACTTTATACAACATATTACAAAGTGTAATAGGTCGAAACTGGGAAAGTGATTCTGGAGCATGAACCTTAGGAATAAGCACAAGAAAACCCATAGCAACCTGAGCATCCATCTCACCAGAATTAAAAGTTTGCGACACAAACTGAAAAACCTCTTCACCAACCACGTCCCAATACTTCTTAAAAAATATAGGTTGAAAACCATCGGGCCCTGGAGCCTTATAAGAACCCATACTCGACACAGCTAGCCAAACTTCTGCCCGAGTAACGGGTTTCAACATATCTTCCACTGCCATCTCAGATAACCGAGGAAAAGTCAAACCCATCAAACCCACAGGATTAAAACCCCCATCATTGGAGAACAACTTCTCAAAGAATCCCACTGCCATATCTTTCAATAAGGTTGGATCAGACACCCACTCCCCAGCCTCATTTTTTAAACATTCAATTTTATTTTGTCGCCGACGAACCCTAGTAATAGCATGATAAAACTTACGATCACCATCCTTGATCTATGCAGCACGAGACTTCTGAAACCAAAGTGTCTCTTCCTGTTTCAAACATAGATCATATTGACATAACAAGTCTTTTTCAAGCAGCAAGAGAGAAGAAGAGAGGTGATGTTGGATAGCCAACTGAACAGCCTTTATACGCTGTAATAAAACCCTCTTATTTTTTAAAATATTACCGAAAACTTCCTTGTGCCAACTCTATTATCCGTATAGTCTTTCTAATAGGTTAGCAAAGTCATGGTCCGTGGAAAGTTCAGTGTAGTCTTGTGGGGAAGGAGATGAAGTATTGACTTTCTTTGTGTTCACTCCTTTTTCTTTAGCTATATTGTCTATTCCATGATGGGACACGCTTTGAACTGGGTTGCTATTAAACGAACACCATCGATTGATGTGTTGAAGAGCAAACACCATAGATTTTAGATTGGTTTGGATGTGTTACTTCTCTTAAATACCCCTCCCTAGATATTAGATTTTAAATTACTATCTCATCAAATAATTGATGATTTTCATAAAATTTTTATGTTTGAAGCTTATCCCTTAATCATCACATGTTTGATAATCATCAATCATAATCATGTTGTCAGCCATAACCATGCTGTTTTCAACCAAAACAGTTTTCCTTTTTTTTTTTTGTGAGATGCTTTTCTTATAGAATTATTCAGGATATGTTTTGCAAAATCTGATAAGATTCATGAACTGGAAAGACTTAGTATTGAAGATGATACTTGGATGTGTGTAAGAACTTTGATAGAATCCTAAAATCAGAAACAGAGACTTTGGATCTGTGTAGGAAAGGAATTGACTTCCAGGCACAGAAGCACTACCAGAATAGGTAAAATTAACCATGAACAACTCTAAATTATAAAGCAAGGAGAATTCACAGCTGCTATCCTCTTGCACAATCAAAAACAGGGATTAAGTAATGAAGATTGGCAACAAGTGTTATGCTTTATCATATTTTTTTCAAGTATGTGCAAGGTTAGTACACAAAAGGCAACAACTTCACTTGTTGCGGAAGAATTGGACAGTAACTTACCGGTCGAAGTTCTAGCTGTACGGAACCAACTTCACATAAACTTTTAAGGGCAAGAATTTCTCAGAATTAATTATCCATGACACATTGACCATGCTCATCATTTACACCAGGATCATGCATGTAACTAGGACTGGAAGATGTTTCAAGGAAGTTTGCTGGAGATGCATCATTGTCATCATCATTGTCACCAGAGTATTCAGACGCTGAGCTAGCATCCATATCCTTTTCCGGGCACTCAAGTTGAACACATTCAGGAACTTCAATGCTGTAATTATCTACTTCACGAATCCTATTGGAGAATGGCAAATCTTCCCTTTTTACAACATTCAAAACAAACCCATTGTCAATCCTCTCAGGCTGCAAAAGATCGCCTTCAGTAACTGTTATGCTGGAACCGCTAATGGTTGTCCTACTGTTAAAATCCCTCTGTTCACATTCACTTTCTGAATTTCTATCTGGAGTTGTCACCCTAGAGCTTTGGTTATTTTGATCCTTTCCCCCTGGAGAGTAAGGATGGGCCACACGACCTTTGTTGAGTTCATCAGCATCAAGATTCTGGACAAAGTCAATAAACATATTTGCAGAAGTAGTCCTCATCAAAGGCCCACCAGATCTCGTCCAAGAATTTACATCTATGCTTTCGGATTCGCTTTCACTTCCATCATGCACGCTGCGGTTGGTCCTCAAATTTCTAGCAGCAAGTGTCCCTCCAGCAGATCCACCAAATCCCTGATGGGATATGCAAGCGGCATCATTAAGGAGATCATCCTCGAGTGAGCCAGTAGAGTTCTCTCGAGCAATACAGTTCCAAGAAGGGATCCTTTTTGAAGCACTGAATTTGACAGTGTTGGGGGCTGCACTAGTTAGGCCATGAGAAATAGCAGCAGCAGCAGCAGCTCTCTCAGCACTCCTCTTGAGCCTGCGCTTGTGGTTGAGAATCGCAACACATTCATCAAGAGCAAGCTCAATGCCAGAGTTAGCTTTAATGGCTGAAAGCTTCTCCCATGTGCCCCTCCTCCCTTGGTTGACTGCCTTTTGAAGCTCCACATTATTTGGGTTCTGTATGATTTTTGAGTACTGCATAGGAAACAAAGATCCAGCAATGATTGATCTCTTTGCTTAACTATAGATAGATTTCTTCAAATGATCAAAATTCATTTTCTTCAAACTTTCAGAAATCCAAGTCAGATAAACCATGATTAAGTTGTTGCCTTTAACCAAGCAATCAATCTAATTTTGCGTGTACCTGGGCAAGCGTGGCAGGCATGACAACAGTAACATCACCCTCCCAATCTTGAGCAAAAAGATTAGCAAGTCCCCCTAGAGGAAAGCCAAGTTCCATCACTTGGTTGCATCTATGTTTTACTTCCATCTCGGTGAGGTGAGCAAGCTACGAGTAAACAAGGGATGATTAAAGCGGGAGACGAACAAGTCATGCAAGAAGTACAGTTTATCTTAAGATACGAATAAGCAACAAATATATTTGGAAAAAGATAAATATGCCCATTACAACTCAACAATTCCTAAAATCCTTGACAACTCCCTCTTCATTCAACTCTTCTGTAATGAAGAAAGTTTAATCAAACATGTCCAACCCAAATCTATGTTCTAGTTTATACAGAAGAAGCTTATTCCAAGAATTGTTGCACCTTTGGCCAAACAGTTAGATGAGGAAGTTATACAGGTTCTCCACATGCCAACATATTAAGTGTCTGAAACATGACGGTCATATATTGACTATATCGGCATAAAATCGATAGCTAACCAAATGACAAACTAGTAAACAGGAATACAAACTGAGGCCAAAACATTGTGGACAACAATATAATAATGCAAGCGATGGCACAAACATCAGAAGTGTTCAATAAGGATATGATAATCAGTGAAACCACAAGCCTCACAACCCTTGCCAAAGTTGGAAAAAGAAAGAAGTAACCATTTACATATACAAACTGAACCATACAGCGTGATAAGCCTTAAACCTAGAACAAGAACAATACAGATAGGAAGAATATAAATTTGAAGCAAAACATTCATACCTTAGCAGCAAAGTTTCCCCCATAAGCTCTTACAAAATCCTTCAGCCTCAATAATGGAGCAATGTGGGGATTTGCCTGACTCACAATAAAATGATTGACATTGAACAATTCCTTCAATTGCATCATTGGTAAATCAATCTCCAAGCTGCCATCCCTCCAACGACGAGCAGATGTATTTGATCCCTCCTCAGGGTCAAGGTTAAATGGGGGATGATAAGGAACAATTTCCCCACTTCTGTCTTTTGCCATCAACTCTTGTGCTTCAAAAAGGCCAGGAAAGGCACAAGAAGCAGTTACAGCACTCCATATAAGAACATGAGGTGAAGTTAGGTAATTAAGGCATCTAGGGGGCTCATGCTTCCTAGGCGAGCAAACTGTAATCCCTAGAATTCGACCTGTCATGTCGTAAGCTTCTTGAAATGTAAGATTACTTGTAAGATGCCTTAACATCCACTGCAATTGCCGGATCTCATGAACTGCTCCTTGTGTCATGATTCTCTTCACAACTGTAAAGATCCCACCCATCCGATCAAAAAACTGCAATGAGAGCAGAGAATCCTCAAAAAAACTTTGGAGCTCTGGCCATGACCTGGTAGCAACAATAGAGCACATAATGGATCCTACACTAGTGCCAGCTATTATTCTGGGAAGAAGCTTATGCTTCACAAGTGTTTTAACAACTCCCACATGGAACGCTCCAAGAGAAGCACCTCCACTCAACAGCAAAGCTGTTCTCCCAAATGCATGCCTTGTTTCATGCATGAAAGAAAGCTTCTCTTCAAGAGAAAGCTCCTCAGAGTCTGAGTCGCAAACCATTCTCAGTTGAGTTGAGACTTCATCAATATATTCCTTAATGAGCCTAGGCACATGAAGCCTGCCCTTGTGAAGCTCTGGGTTACACATGTTACCCATATTTCTTCCTAGATCAGCTCTCATACAAAACATTATATCCCTCAAAGATCCCTCTTCGCGTCGGTGGCGGAGCTCTTGAAGCTTATTTCTTACCAATTCTACATCGTACAGGTCCGATTCATTCATCTTCGGGGTCTCTCTGTCAAGCATCTTAGAAGCATGAGCCCATTCCTCATATGTCAAAGCACTTCTCATCATGTTCCTCCAAAATTTCCTCCGATATGCCATTTCAGCCCTCGTTTTCACATTGGCGTATCGTTTCAATAAAACTGCAATTATTGTTACCATTGCTAATATTCCTTGTGGGTTCCTTGGATGCAACCATGATAAGATGGATCCCATAAACTCCCAAAATCTTGTAGAGTAATTCAACAACAGATGATAGATTTGATGCCTCAAATGTGACATTGACTTGCAGAATAAGACTCTGTAAGCTATTGTCCTCCCAATGATTGTTGAAGGTCCAATCGAAAAAGGGTCAACATTTGCCTCATTGCTAATATCCATATTCTGGCTTACAGAAGATAAGTCTACTTGAAATTAGCTCTAATAGCAGGATTTTCCAGGAAGAAGAACAAGTTCAAAAATCCACTTTATATCAAATACCTCTCAATCAATAAGAAAGTAGAAAAACAACAAATACCATTTCGATTCGCTTCAGTTCATCGCAATCTTCGGCATCTTCAATTGGGCGAAAAATTAGGAACTAGTGTTTTTGCAGAAGACTTTCTCTGAATTTAATCAATACAAATGCGATCTCATAAAAGAAGAACATGCCACAAGAAATGTACATAAAAACAACAAAGTCCAACCTTTTTTATCAGTCAATTGCGTCAACAACCCCAAGGCTTCCCCAGAACCCTAAACCTCCAAACAACGAGGAAAGACCATTCATTCGAGAATCAAATGAACTTCGAATCACCTTAAAGAAAAACCAAAAAAAAAAACACGAGGGCCCAGATGCAGAAACCTATCAAAGAACTCAAAGAACCAATCTTTAAGGAAGAAAACCAACAAAATCGAGAAGCTATAAGAAACCTATAAAAGAGCCCATGTACATATGTACACGAGGATGACGATCTAGTCAAATCAAGAAATGTGAGTAAAGAAATATGTTGGGATCAGTGAAGAGATAAAGACAGCGATGGGCTGACGTAAGTTCGTGTCATCAGATAGATTGTTGACACATGTGGCGTGACTCATTTTGGATTGGAACTGCCACGTTCAGTTAATGAAAAGACACAACACAACACGCTTTTGTTGTGTTCTGTGTTTTCCTATATTGTTGGGGAATTCAAAATTTAAACGTGTTTACAATGGATAGGATAAAGATACGAACTCGCATCCGTCACTTTTGACTGTTTCTATTGGAATAGCACAAACGTTTGACAAGTAAAAACACACGAAGTATGTATGTTTCATACGATGTTTGCTATTTCTTGCACGCCAAAGGGAAATGGAATTGGCGTTATCTTTTTAACACACGAAGTATGTATGATTCATACGATGTTGGCTATTTCTTGCACGCTAAAGGGAAATGGAGTTGGCGTTATCTTTTTAGCAATCTTTTGCTTCTATGCTAAAGATAAGGGCCAAAGAAAATGATGGAGTTGTACAGTCATAGGCAGCTTGCCACAAATAGACAAAACTTGTGGAATTAGTAGGAAAATTGGTAGGTATCACAATGAACTAGGCTTTAGATAAGATAAGATTGATTTGAATAAGAATGACAATAAGTCAAGTAAGGCAATCGGGCTTGATCCCGAGCCTAAGATACAGTTCTCGAGCCTTATTTAACTTGATCTGATTTAATCTAAATGTTTAAAATTTTTAATTAAAAATAACATTGTCTTTTATAGAATGACATTTTTCATTATTATTGTTCGAGTGGAGAAGGCTTAGTTGAACACTCGAAACTTAATTCTTTGAAAAAGTCACGTTTAAGATTCGGTCAACTTAGGTCTGACTCGTTGACTTTAGATTGATCCAAACCTTAAATGTCATCTAGAGCTGAGTTTGTGTAAGTTATTTAAAATAATCTTATTTTATATAATTTCTTAAATAACATTATTTTAAAGTTAAGTTTCTTTAAACTAAAATTTGAATTCTTGTCGTTTTGGGAATTTTACCTAAAGCTAAAGTCCAAACAATGTTGCTTTGAGAAGTTTATCCAAAATGATTGCGTTTTAGTAAAGATGATTAGATCATTCTGATCTATTGTGTTAGGCTTCGGACTGACTCTCAAGTTTGAGCTAAGCTTGAATTTTGGTTACATTAGACCTAATTTATTGACCTTAAACTTAAAAAAATTATGACAAGTTTAAATTCGTATCAAACTGTTATTTTATAATAATTAAAGTTGATAAGTTAAGTCTAATTCAGTTTAAAATTAAAAAATTTTAAATTTAAATTAGAGTCTAATTTTAAAAAAAGATATTATTTTAATTTATTTATATCAAGCTCGAGCCAATTGAGTGAAGATTATCATCCCAATCTCTGAAGCTGCTTTCCTTGATCAGTTCAGGCTTGGTATAAAGGAGAACAAGGATGACGAAGATTCTGAATCTGAGCAATTCTGTGACTAATTTTACTGCCGCAAAAGAAGAAAAGTTTACTTCTAACTCTGATCCGACACCACCCCTCAAGATGCTCAGGAAATCTTCAAGGAAATGAAGAAAACTTGGCTTATACCCAATGCAGTTGCCATGCTTGATGGACTCTATAAAAACAGGCTAATACAGGAAGCAATGAAACTCTTTGGTTTGATTCCTGATAAAGGTACCATCCCTGATGTTGTTTGCACGGCTGTTGCAGATGGCTTCTGCAAAGCTCAAAGTTTGACGATGAGAGGAGAATTTTTAGAAAGATGCAGGATAATGACATCACTCCTAATGCTTTGAGTTACAGAGTCTTGATTCAGAGATTGTATACATGCAACCATTTAAGTGATGCTGTGGAATTTTGTATTGAAATGTTGGAAGCTGGTCATTCTCTCAATGTTGCTACTTTTCTTGGATTGATGTAGGGGCTTTGTAAAGAGAAAGGTGTTGAAGAGGCCAAGAACTTTATTCAGAACTGCACAGAAAGGGACTCTGTATTGAGAACAAAGCTATTAGAGACTTCTTGAATATAAATGCCCCAGGCATGCCCTTCAAAAGTACGAGAAGCCATCTTTGGCCACCTCTCTCAGAAACCTTTTTGACTCATCTAGTGAGGTAGTGCTGCTTTGCATCTCCTGTACTCTGCTTGTGTTTTAAGTTATTTGCTTAGATCTTATATCAAACCTATATGGTACAGCAATGGAAACCTTGAAGAATGAAAAGCTTGGTTTCTTGTCTTATAAATTTAGATAAAATTCTGTTACGGTGAGTGCTGCTATGCCCTTAATTTTGAGAAAGAACTTCGTTTAATGGAATGAGGTTTCAACAACACATGAACTTCGTTTAATGGAATGAGGTTTCAACAATACACGAACTGGAATGAGGCTTCTCTAAAGTTGATGCATTTCAACTTTTCAATGTGTATAGACTACGATTAACCTGAATATCGTTCTTTTCTCAATCTTTGAGCAGCTTCCAAATTGTACAGTCTGAGCATTGTATTTGCAAAATTATGAACTGGCTTCTCTCATCATCTTGCCAAAGAATCAATCAAACCCTGTGAACACGACATTAGCAATAGCCAAGTTTCTGAGGATTCAAAGATACACAAGATTAGTGGTTCAACAAGACAAAATTGATTCAACAATCATATTTCAAGGAAAAAAGCCAACAAAAGTTAAATTAACATTATGGTGGTACATAAGTGGATCTGCAAAAAGAACTATTCTATGAGGACTAAATTTTGCAGCATGGGAAGGTACTCAAAACAGCCAAAGAGGGATGGCAGATAAACACATGCAGGTAATGGAAGTTACTTCATCCCAAGAAGTATATCCTGACCTTCATGATTATTCCGCTGCATCTTTGTCCTTCTTTTTCTTCTTCTTCTTCTTTTCACTTTTGTCCGCCTCAACATTATTTTTTTCATCAACATCAGCTGCAGCCTCTACATTCTCCTTCACTTTTTTCTTATGCTTCTTCTCGGGCTTCTCTTTTTCCTCTACTGTTTCTGCTTCACTATCATCTTTGTTCTTTTTTTTCTTCTTCTTTTTATCGCTTCCACCAATATCATCCTTATGGTTCTTCACTGTGCCTTCTAAATTATCTTCACCACTCTCTTTACTTTTCTTTTTCTTCTTCTTGCTTTCCTCCACACCATCTGACTTATCCTTCTTCAGATTAAAAGCCTCATCTTCTTTACCATCATCAACTTTTGATTTTTTGGAAGGAACTTGAGAAGCCGGGCTGTCGGCAATCTCATCAGCTTTGCGCTTGCGTCCATCCCCATCTTCAACGTCCCCACTTTTCTTCTTCTTCTCCTTCTCCACCTCTTCGGTCTTCTTTGCTTCTACAGCTGGTGTAGCTCCAGCTGCCAGGCTAGCAATTACAGAATCTTGCCCCGGAGCCAAGATCACATTCCTCATCCATTCTTTTGGAGTATTCTCATTAGGCTTTCCATGCTTATCCAATTTTCCCTCTGCAATCAACTTCTTCTTCATGGAAGCCTTTGGCCCCAATCCCCATTTTCTCGGATAAGTATCCCTATCCATCACAACCCTCTTAATCTTTGCCACAATACCATGATCACAAGTAGCCATCACAGCAGTAGTCATCTCTGCAATGCCCAGAGCAATCGCCTCACCTTTTGTAGTCATTAGCACAACTTCCTCACCAACCTCAATATCATTCTCAAACCTCAACAACCCTGGAATCATCAACTTTGCCCCATAACAAATAGCATTGACGGCAGAATCCTTCACAACCAATCTCTTATAACTAGTCAGAAGCACCTCGAGGGGCATGATCACCCTCCTCAAATAAGTCTCATCTCTATAATTGTCATACACCCATTGAGCATCTAGCACATCATGCATAGTCACCATATTATCTTTCTCACCCACAATCCCAGACCGCACTCTCCTCAACTCCTGCATATGCCCACCAACCCCAAGAATCAATCCCAAATGCACACACATAGTCCTCACATACGTTCCCGCCTCGCACGAAATCCAAAACACAACCAAATGCCTATCAACATCATACTCCAACAACTTACTCTCATAGATAGTCCTAATCCTAAGCTGTCTTTTGACAGCAGATATTAATGGAGGCCTTTGAAACACCGCCCCAGTAAGAGTCTCAAGTGCCCTAGCCACTTTCGCAACATCAGGCACTTTACTATGCAATCTAGCTACACAAACATACTCTTTACCAGCACCCTGTTGAGATTTAACAAGACGGGTCGCTCTATCAATGCACACAATCAAATTCCCAGTAACTTTCGGGTCCAACGTCCCACTATGACCCGTTTTCTCGACCCGAAGGATCCGTTTAATCCACGCAACAACCTCATGCGAAGATGGGTTAGCGGGTTTATCAAGATTCATCACACCGTACCTTATGTACTCGGCGAGAGGCCGTTTGAGAGGAGAGTGACCGGAGGGCAACGGAGTGTAGTGACCTGTACGGACATTGAGACGGTCATAGTTCTTCAAGAGGATTGGCCACTGGGAAGTGTCCATCGCCGGAGTGACGCTCTGAGGTTTGATCATGAAGTCGCCGGAGTCGTCGCCCGCTGTGGTTTTGGTGTCGGAGTCATTTTGGTGGGTTTTCTTCTTGTGCTTTTTCTTCTCTGAGCGCGAAACCTCGACTTCGGACATGATGGTAGTGTAAAGTCAGCGTCTTTGAGTGTCTGTGTTTAGGGTTTTAGATTTAGGAGGCGACTTGAAGAAGAAAGGCTTTTATGGGAAATGGGAATTGTATTTATTTATAGGGTTAGGGTTTTGTTGGGGGTTTTGGGTGGAGAAGGAAGAGTGTAGACATAATGGGTTGGGCTTTGAGCAACAATTTGTTTCTACCAAGTCAATTTGGGTTTTTGCAACTGATCCGTCGGACTTGAGGGACCACTAGTGCTGGAGCCGAGGCTGGGTGATCACTGGCACTAAGACTGGGCCGGGCCCTGAGCAACCCAGCCTTAGTCTAAATTTGACTCGACCTAATTTATACTTTTTTAATTATAAAAATGATGTTATTTTTTATAAAACAATGTTATTATGCTCATAGGGTGTCGAGTTTCAGGTGAGGCTCAAGCTGACCTAAACTTAAGCTCGATCAACCCGATTCTGCCTCGTTAACCTTGGGTAAGGTTGGGCACAATCTGAATCTAGTTGCCGTCTCTATAAAAAACTCTTATTTTTTATTTGATAAAAAATTATATTTTATATTTTTTGAATATCTATATATAACTTGTCAAGTGTATATAATAATTTAAATAATTTATAAATTACTCAAAACAATCGATGTAACTAATATTTTATGAGATCAACGTGCCTTCATCCCTAATTTATCTTTTTTTTAATTATTAAAAGGAGAAATAACTTCTATCAAATCTTAATCCAATGTAGATCTTTTTGTATGTATACAAATTGTTAAGTGATAACAAATCGAGCTTGAAAGTTTTCGGCTTGTCCGGTTTCATTTGAATTAATTGAATAATAGCTTGATGTTCGATATGTTTGAAAGTTAAAACGACCTTACTTTGGTCAATTAATTATTTAATCATCAAATAAAACGAACTCATTTTATTCTAATCAATTTAAGTTGACTAAATTTTTTAACTTGAGTCTGAATCAAAATTTAACTAATTCAAAATTGATTCGTTTATTTCGACTGAATTAAGTTATAATTATTATCTTTAAATAAATGTAGGATCGAACTTCTTTCTTATAATATAAAGATGTTCTTTAAATTTTCTTTTTAAAATATAGAACTGAATTTCACTAAATTTTTTGTAAAATCTTCAGTATCTAAATCATGAAATTAAATCCACTAACCATCTAGTTACAATTTTAAAGTAGATATTTGGTAGAGACAACAATTAGGTCTGGCCTGACACGAAATCAACGGTTTGAATTGGGCCATCTTTTTTAATAGTCAAGCCTCAAGTTTGGGCTGCCCAATTCTAACTCTGCTCAATCCCGAGCTCAAATCTTATAAGGTAATTTTAATTCAAGTTGGGTATTTGCGAGCCAAATCTTACAAGTATAAAGATGTCTTTTTTACTTTTTAAAAAATTAGGCCTAAACAAGTCTGGTTAAGGTTCGAGCTCGCTGGCTCGGGCTTGGTCAAGCCCGAGCCCAACAGCAAGGATCAAGCTAGAGTAGGATTTGGCTCGGGTTATTAATATCCATATAATTATTTGGCAAGAAAATTATGGTAATTTGCTAGGCATTGACCTATGAAGATAAGACGTACAAAGAAACTTCCTTTTTATTAGAAAATTCTTGTCATTCACCGAAACCAAAACCAAAACCATTAATGAGATTCCAGAACAACGGCTTATACCAAGAAAGAAGCTTCTATTTCTCGTTCTT
>JANZLH020000363.1:436871-459764 GCA_026770325.2 Erythroxylum fimbriatum
TGTAGTGCTACACTATAATGGTCTAGAGAAATTACCCCTTCTTCCACAACTTGCAAGGCACTTCTATATAATTGATTTTATAGAATAGGAATGACTAAATGAGGGTATATTCACTGAACCGGTGGCTAATCGGTTCGACCAATACCGGTTTAACCGGTCAATTGACCGGTTTTTACCGGTTCGAACTGGTTTAATTGAGAACTAATTTTTAGAGGTCAACCGAACCGGATAGCCAACTGGTCACCGGTTGAACCGGTCGAACCGGCCGGTCCGAACCGGTTTTTAAAACCATGCTCAAAACATTAGTATCGTATCAATTATAGATACTGGTTGGTATCGGTTGTTACCAAATGGTAGCGACTTATATTGGCTAGTATTTGAAATGTTGGCAATTGTTAGATTCCAAATAATAATTTTAAAAAGTTAGGGATCAAATTGAAAAAAAGAACACTAAAGACTAAAACCAAACTTCTGTTCACTCTTCGCTATCTTCTTCAGTAACAAAACTGACTCACTAACCCTCTTCAGTCTTCATGCATGCCAACCATCGCGCTCCCACTCACTCACGCACGCCCTCCACCGCCTCCCAGTCTCCCACACACACTCGTCGCTTTCTCCACAGCTTGCTATCGCTAGGAATGGTATCAGGACTGCTGGCTGTTGCTGCTCTCTAATCTCCACCATCGCTACTTGCTGGCTGTTACTCTCTTGTGCGTCCACTGACTCAAATCAGCTAGTCCCCGACTCCCTACTGCAGAATCCAGATTCATTTGCATCTGCTTGAACTGACTCGACCCTCGAACCTCGTTAACTTGATTACAATTTGTCTAATTTTGTGTATGTTTTAGGATGTTTGTTTCTTGCAATTGCATTGTGTTTTAATTGTATCACGTGCATTGTGAATGATTTATAAAATATGGCAATTTGAGTTTGAATGTTGGAATTGGTTATGTGAATCGTGTATAGTTCAATAACATTTAGGCATTATGAATTTACGAAGAAATGAGATAAAAAATATTGTGTATGAATTATAGAAGAACATTTAAGCATTGTGAATTGTGTATAATTTGAAAACATGTCATATTATTTGTTAATTTAATAATCATAAAAATGAAATCAAAATTAATTCATTAAATTGTTATTTTATTAATTAATTTTAGTAAAACAGACAATTTACTAATTATTGTTGGTATATAAAAGGCATTTAATATATAATTAATCATTTAAATATATGATTTAATACATAATTATATCATTCAATATATGTAATTAAATTAAGAAAATTAAATGTTTGTATTTTTATATTGTTCATTGTTGTCATTAGGAAATAATATTACAAATATTAATCCTATTTATTAGGAAATAATATTACAAATATTAATCCTATCTTATAGGTAGTAAATACACATTCATCATCTTATCTTATGAATAGTTAAATACATAGTAGAAAATAATACATGAATTTACGAGAGAATACTCATTATTTAACATAATGTGAAATTGTAAGTATTTAAATCATTATTGCAATGCGTGTTATATAAAGAAAAGTCATTTTTGTAATACGTGTTATCATAAAGAAAAATGTAAGATAGATTATATCTAAAATCTAGATATATTTATAATTTTTTTAAAGTTTCATAGTCATGTAATGATATTACATACAAAAATTGTATTTTTTGAATATGAATTTGTTAATTTAATTTTGACACGTCTTTATTTATCTTTTTAGACAAATCGAGAAGAGTTCAAGTACTCCTGATAATTCAATTGTTTCAAGAAGATATGATGATCCTGTTTGAACTCATGGTAAATTAATTCCTGAAATGAATAGCCATATCATTTGTGTGTATTACAACAAGCATTTGAAATGTGAGGGGAATCACTAAATTAAAGAAGCATTAGTTGGGATCAAAGTTGAAGTAGAGCATTGTAAAAAAAGTGATGCATAAAGTGAAATGACAAATGAAGACTTTACTTGAAGAGTATCAATACAAACAAGATAAAAGACAAGGCTAAACTATTAAATTACTTCTGAAAGTTCGTTTTCTAGTGGTTTGGATGACAGTGAGAATATTGAAGGTGGTGGTATTTTTACCAAACAAAAATGAAATGTTGCACCTGATGTGAAGGCAAGAAGAAGACGTGTTTAATTTTTTCACCATAAACAATTCCCAGAGCTCAACCTTTAATCCGTAGTGTCTTACATTTTAAAGAAGAAACTTACAATATGGATATGACAATAGCTAGATTGTGGTATAATTTATGTGTATTATTTAATGTCACACAATTTTATTATTACCAGCCTTTAGTAGATATTACTGCCTTTTACGACCCATGATATAAGGCTCTTTCAATTGATGATTATATAGGTAAACTTCTCAGCAACTCTGTTTATGAAATAAAAATTTATTTGGATCAAAGAAGAATGACTTAGACAACTTACAGGTGTTATGGAACAAGATCCCTAAGGAGCCTATGGTTTCATGGCTCAAACATAAGTGGGATAGACTTCGCACTTTACGTCATTTTCATATATTGGAGAATTACTTACCGGAGATACCAAATGTAAGTAGGAAGGATAAGTTGATATGGACTTTACATTCAAGCAGAATGTTCAATAATAGATCTGCTTATAACTTACTGGTTGAGCCACAGGAATCAATCTCATGGGTAGATATAGTGTGGAAGCAGGTTATGTACTCCAAAATTGCCATTTTTTAATGGATGGTGATCAAAAATAGATTAAGAACCAAAGACCGTTGGTTTGGGTCTTATGGTCCCTTATGTGTCTTATGTAAATATGTGAATGAGATGAGAAATCATTTGTTCTTTGAATGTAGTTATAGTAAATCGGTATGGAGTAGAATTTTGAATTTGATTCGTCTCCCAAGATTCTCGTTTTATGGGATGATGTGTTGGAATCTATCATTTGGTATGCTAAATTTGGTTACAAGGATAGACTACTAATCAAGACTTCTTTCCAAATAGTTATCTATTATATTTGGAGGGAAAGAAATAGGAGAATCTATAATAATGTGAAGCAACACAAATCTGAACTTGCCAAGGTAATTGTCAACTGATTAGAGAGACTATCTTCGCTAACAGGAAACAGGACTTCATCAGCCATGAACTCAGATCGCTATAGTTAATTTAAATCTTTTGTTGTAATTACTGTATTTTTTGTGTAGTGTAGAGTATTTTTTGACTGTAGGATCCTTGGTGAGGATCGTGTACAAGTTTCTACCTTGCTAATATAATTTATTTTAATTTCCAAAAAAAAAACTTATGAATATTAAATCATGTATGACAACTAGACAAATAGAAGACATTATCTCGTTATTAAGTTTTTAGTTTATTGTGCTAAGGAGTCAATATTTATTAAGTTTATTGATGCATCTGATCTTGTTAGAAATGCTGATACTTTGTTTCAAATATTTGATGAAGTGGTGAATGAAATTAGGCTAGAACATATTATTTAGTTCATTACTAACAATAATTTTGCTTACAAAATAGCTAGAAAAAAAAGTAAAGCAAGTATAACTCTTTTTATTGGACTCTTTGTGGTGTACATTGCATTGACCTGATATGGAAAAATATAGAAAATGCTAGATATTTTCCTATCATTAATAAAGATGTGCAAAAAGCAAAGAAATTGACGAAATTTATCTATAATCATGCATGAGTCCTAAATTTGATGAGGAACGATTTTACTAATGGTAGGAATTTGTGTCATTCTTCTATAACAACGTTTGTAACTAATTTCTTATTACTTCAGTACTTTATTCTGATGAAGAAAAAACTGAGAAAAATATTTATAAGTAATAAATAGGTCGCATTAGAGTATGTCAAGTTTAATGTTGGAGCTAAGGTTTTAGAATTATACTTAAGATCATGAATTTTGATCCTTATGTCAATTTGTAATCTGAGTGAGAATATTTCGTCTAATTGGTAGTGATGAAAAAATACCACTGAGTTATTTTTATAATGTTACGGAGAAAGCGAAAGAAGCAATTAAGGCCAACTTAAAAAATAGTTCTTTATATATTCCTTATCTTACAGTCATCAATGATAGGCTAAATTTTACAAAAAAAAAAGTTAGAGGTAATAAGAGAATGCTATTAATTATTACAATAATTGCTGTTTATCAGATAAATGCAAGATCTTCAAAACTCACAAACTGAAGTTTATAAGGATGTTTTCAACAATTCTTGCTACAGAAATTTGGACATAAAGGCTTGTAATTTCAGCAAAACAATGTCGTAGGTTGTTCCGATGTTAAAATCAAATTTCAGCCGAAGTTGAGAAAAAAGTTGTCCTTTTAATAATTTTCATCCCCTTTCCTCCTTTACCGTTTCTGTTTATATGAAAATGTGTAGAAAATGAAACATTTGAACTCTCCTTCATGCACGTTCTGGTTGATGAGTTTGGAAGAAAGAAACTCTTTGTTAGTTCACGAGGGTCATCAAGAATTGTGCTTTTCTTCACACACTGATTTCTTTTGCATGTCCCGAACAATTTTTGTTGGGATCTTTTAAAGGAACAATTTTTGTTGAAATTATTATCATTATTTTTTTGTTTTTTTTCCTACCTATATTTATCATGTTATTTAATTTACTACTTGTTTATTAAGTATTTATTTATTTATATTCGAAAATAATCTCCCTATTAGTTAGAAGTAAGTTGTGCACTACTAGATCTTTTAAGACCTCGCGTATTAACAAAATTTTTACTAAATTGTTTGTTGTTATTATAATTTTTAAAGAAAAACCAAGAGAAGGTTTAGAAATTTTTTTAGTGCATCAAAACCATCTTGGGAGAGAATCATGTGGCTTAGCATAAAGCATTCAATTTGGAAATGGAGCAAAACTTAAGCATAAGCCAGTCTGAATTATATACAAACTCACATAAGCGGACATGAATCTTCAACTCAGAATCTCCAGCTTTTGATTCTTTGGTTTGATCAATTCTTATGGTGGCAGCAACCAGAGACCATTTTAACTCAGCCACTGAAATTCTTACCAGAATTGCTAGAATTCATATCATGTTCTTCCAGTATCTTGTAATCTGACAGACTTGTTAAAATATCAAGATAGATATGACAAAATGAACCCACTCTGAAACAAATATGCAAGCATGACTCTTGTCTGAGATCTATTAACCAGAAAGAATCATAGGAATGTGCCTGCTGGATTATGTGCCTCGATATCAACATGCCGAATGCCCGGTACAATCTCCTGTATCTCCATCTCAAGCCGGTCAACTTCACATCCTAAAGCATTCACTAGTTCTTCACCTGCAAAGGGAAAAGCCAGTGATCAAAGATTTTTGCAAGGGAAACTCAATCATCCTTGCTGTGTTATGAAGATGCATACCGTAGTTGGACATGATCTTGAGCAATGCAGTATCGTCTTTCTCTTTTGCGGCTTCTCGAAACTGCATGTTACACACATAAAAGTCACGCACACAGCTTCAATTACCAGTTCCTGAATTTTAGTCTACGTTAAACTAGATATGATATGCTAAATTGTCTTCCCCCAAATCCCTTTTCTTCTTTCCTCTTCACGACAAAACAATAGGATAATTGAAGGAAATGAGAAAACAAGGAGAATGATTTGAGCGGCTCAGGCACATACTAAAGCGAATGCATGAAACATTAGCTAGGGGAAGGAAAACAAAAATTGAAAATTTAAAGGCAAATACCAACCGGTCTTGCCCACTCTTCACGTCCAGTCCTAGAAAGATAATTTTGCACAACTACCACTCCATTAAAATCTGTTTCATACAGGAACCAGTGTATTAACAAGCATTACGGAAGCTCGAACGGGATAACATCCTCAACATGTTTAAAAATATCAAACATTTTACCACTTACTGCCCTGTTTTTCAACTAAAAGCAAACACAGATGTAGGATTCTAAATATCAGTGGTCCAAACTTCCACGTTCACGACAATGAAAAGAAAGAAAAGGGATTTGTACAGAGAATGATCACCTATTTCTGCCTTAAATCTAAAGAATCCAGGTCCAATGACCTCACTTTTACAATCATATACAGCATCTACAACCTATAAAAGAACCAAGAAGCTTGTTAATTTTCCGAAAAGAAAGCACACTAAAAACACAACCTGTTTAAAAAAAAAATTATACCGGATCACTTATTAAGAATCGCATAACCTTCTCCATATCATTGTCATCCATTGCTCTGCCAATCAGGGCGTGTCGATTCCTCTGAATCAGAAATATAGCCACCTGCATAAAATTTCACTTGAATAACATTTCCTCGGAAGAACTTCCAGATTATTTGCCCATAAACCTTCAAATCATTCATAACTCACTATCCTTCAAGTTAAAAAATGAATCGGACAGTGCAGTAACAATCCACTTTTTACCAAAAAGGGGCCAACCCATATATGCTCAAGCCCATCATCTAATGGTTGTGCCACAAGCATAAAAGATGAAAAATTAATAACCTTCAAAGTAACTAGACAAAACCATAATTCAGTTTTTCCAACACTAAGACAAACTTTTCTCAACTATTAATTTGTAGTATTCTATTCTACTTCAACAAAACCTTTTCAAAGGCACCAAAAAGGAAAAGAGAATTCCGGCCTTCAAGCCAAAGAACATAGGTAAGGGGGGATTATAGTAAGAGCATTTTCATTCCTTCTTACTGTAAGTTCCTATTTAGATATCAAAACATATTTTTGGCACGAGAACAACATTACTCTTGCACATCTGTGAAAAGAGTTCCAGATGAGATGTGCATACCATCCCAAGCAAGTTGCCAACAATAATTGAACCTATAGGATCATAAATTGGATTTCCTGTAGCATTCACAGCGACTAATGATGCTCCAGCAATGGCAAGTCCAGTAACTGCAGCACCATCCTGCATATACGATATAACTTGTCATGCATATCAATAACTGTCAACTGTACGTAAGGATGAATCAATGAAGAGCTATCCACTATATATAATAAATAATAAATATATTAGTCATTCACTAACCACCGAACGAAGAAACAATCTTGGTATTAGAAGTACAAGAATTGCTTAATACTCTTCTTCCCCATCAAGGACCATTCAAATGAAGCAAATAGTATATCACAGTTCAAATAAAGTAATAGATAGAGGGAGCAAACACGGGTAAGAAAAATGGATAAACCAAGAAGCTAAAGATGACAGAAAATAAGCAGCACAGTGATTTCTTATCTGAAAATCTGTAAGACCTTCCCATTCTTTTTTTTTTAAACTCGCAATCATAGACAAGAAAACTTTATTATTCATTCTAGTCTATGAGCTTTGCCTTTTGAGTAAAAGTAACGGCAGGATAACCTAATGTTAGCAGAAATGCATGAAATTATCCAAGTTTTGTTCGTGTGATCATTTTTCTCTTCCTTTGTGACATTAATTCAATGTGCATAATTCGATTTGATATTTCCAACACTAAACTATCATCAAGGAAGTTTTTGGTGGACTCTTTCTTGCCATTTAGCATCATACTCTTAGTAATGTACAAAAGGAAATGATAACTTACCTCTGTCATGACTGCAACAGCTGTGGGATCATGACCACGCCAGATGTAATCTCTTAATTTCATTCCTTCTGCAGCTGCACCCTTCTTTACAGCTTGTATGGCAACGATAAGAGAAGCCCCTAAAGAGATGCCATAACAGCTCAATGAGAAAAGATGAAGAACAAATTCCCAAATTAAATCCGACATTTCAGACAATCTAGTAGCCTGACAAGTAAAAGAAGTGTACCTTCAATAAGAAATGAGCCACCAATAATCAGAGCTGCATACTTGAGGTTTACAGGGGTCTGAGATAATCAAAGTTTATGTGTCACAAATTCATTTGCAAAGGGTCTTGGATGGAATGATGGTGAGGGGAATGTTCAAGAGTTCTAAATAGAATTAACCAAATATTACTTGGTCACTTACGTGGGAAACCCACAAGTTTTGAATTCCATGAACAATTGTAGCCCCAGAACCAATACAAAAGATACCAACAGCAGATATCAATGACCAAACAAACCTTTCCTTAGAATAGCCATAACTGGGTAAGAAAAGGAAAGAAACTTAGACAGTCCAAGAAAGAAAAAGGGATAAGATAAAATAAACATCTACATATGTAGTACGGTACAGGAATATGAATGGCGGAAACGGAAAAGCAAAGTTATCAGTTGCCCATCATAAGAAATAAGTGGCGTGGTAGTTATAAGATTCTCATGTGTAAGAATTTCATCCCAACACCCCTAGTCAAAAATGAACTTGTTCATCTCAATGGGAAAGCATCCAAATTACCTTTCCACATATTCTATCAACTACAAAAGTTGTACATCCCACAATTGACTGAGTAATCAACATGGAAAGTTATGCAACTTAAAATCAAAATTTGGTGCTGAAGACTCACGGATGAAGGGCATCTGGTGCCCGTCTAGAGCTAGACAGACCATAAGCAAGAAGTGCCTGCAATGCCAAGGGAAAATAGTTCCCATATGTTCAATATTCAGCAAAGAGAGTTAGTTAGAATCAAATAGAAGATTGATTAGCAAATTTTGTAAAAAAAACTACCTGATTTGCAAAATCTGCAATCGAGTGCACAACTTCAGCTAACATTACATGACTAGAGGTTGACAACCAGACACCAAATTTAAGAGAAAATACAAGGAAATTGCACCAGAGTGCAGTTGTAACTGCTCGTTGACTGCCAAGTATATCAGAAGCATTAGATGGTTTAAGGAATGGAGTAATAGTTTTAAAAATTATATCACTTGAACACATTATTTTTGGTACATCTGAAAGCACTTAGATAAAAGGTTCGTGGAGGCACGAAGTTATGTTCACGCCCACATATACAGTTCTAGGTGTTTGAGTCCTTTCTTTTTGACATATACAATCTAAAACACAGTGAATCAATCCTGTCATAATTGCGTAATCCAGTGTAACCTCTGAATCCAATCTCAAAACAGAGAAAATTCAACCACCAAAAATTGACCATGAATGAAGTATCCATCAGGAACCTGTATAAAACTTTGACACATCATCTAGCATTATGCCGTACTTACTTGACTGCACCTACCTGTCTAATGTGAAAGGAAACTGAACAGGTAGTTGCAGTCAACTACTGGACTGCAATAAATTTTTTATCATTTCCTCTTCCGCCACACAATCAAATTACAGCTTCTGCCTCTCTTTCTTTCTTTCTTTTTTTACAATCATACTATCCATTTCATTGATAGAATAAAGTCATGTTTTAATTGGAACCAGCAGCTTTAGGTAGTCTCATCCTTATTGCTTAAAGGACACTTGATTTTGCCTGTTAGATGAGGAATGATTTTCTTTTTCTAAATGCCAACAGCATACTCTATTGTTAATCTTTTTTCTCAAGCATCTTTGATTCAAGAAGACCATTCTTCCTACAATTTCCAGATCACATGTATGAACAAAAGAACCTTGATGCATAATCAAACTTTACAACTTATAACTGCAGACTGCTAATGCATTTCACAGGCATGGATATCAGGATCCAGGCATATCAATCATAACTGTAAAAGCCACTTCTCTTGCAAAGCATTAAGAAAGAGTACCATACAGTTTAAAAAAATCAACAATCAATCAACACAAACTACTTAAGCCCGCAGAAATTAACATAATAAATAGGAAGTGAATAAAAAGTGCTTACTAGTACAGTAAAAAGGACTCTGTTCTTCCTATCATTTTCCAGACAATCCACCATTGGCAAAACGGATAAAGGAACTAACGTAGAATAAAGTGATGAAACCAGCAAAATAAAAGTATATACAAGTTAAAAAAAAATACCTATGTTGATCATTGAATTCAATCCTCTTTATTTGTTTAGCCCTCGTGAAAAAACCTAAAACGAAGTATACAAACTCAAAACGAGCACAACTGCAAACTAGATGTCAAAAAATGGACAAAGATTAAAGCTTTTGCTGCTGTATAAAGGAATATCCTTCTTTAGAAACCATTTCAAAAACCAAAACTGAAAACAGAAACAGAAACACAAACAAAAACAAAAAACCTACTGCGATGGGATAAATGCTGGAGATGCCAATTCTGTTGCTTCTGATCATTCTCAAGGGGAACCAAACCCAGCACAACAAACCGTTTTAAGGGATTAGAGAAGGGAAAGCTGCCAGAATGGGAATGATGAACACACTGAAAGTCAATTTGGTTTGATAAAATGGGTGCTAAACAAGCACCGTTCTTGCCGGTGGTGGCACTGTTAGTGTCTTCCTTGATATCTTTGTCAAGGGTCAACGGAAAGTACAAGTCTTTATTTGGTATAATGGAGAATGAGGAAAAAACGGATGAAGTGCGTTTTTGGGGGCGGTTAAGGCGAGAGAGGAATCGATATGATGTTAGCATTAAATCAAGGTTCAAGAATCAAGAGGGTTGATCCTTCTCCTCAAAACATTCCTGGAAAAGTTTAGTTTCATGGAAAATTCGTTTCAGTTGCAAGCTCAAGAAAGACATGGAGAGATTCTTTGAAGCTTGTTTCTTTCTTAGCCATATCCCTTTACTTAATAGAGAGCTGCGCTGATCTTTTCCGCTGTGTCACTGTCTCTCTTTGCAGAGTCGGGATTCCGGTCAATAAGCATGAAACTCGACATACCAGCGAATAGGGCCCTCCGAAGGTTGATTGGGTTACGAGTTCAGAAGTAGACAACTTTCTTCCCTATTTCCTTTCTTGTGTTTGGTGTCCGATGGAGGTCAAGCCCAATCCACGAAGCAAACAAAAACTTTCCTGTTTTCCTCGATTTAGGACGCAAGAGCAATTGAAAGCCCGAAACTTGATTCAAGAGGACAGGTGGATTGACTTAGGACAAAGATAGCTACTCCAGTTCAAACCAAGTAACACCAACGAACCAGTTCAGGCAAAGTCTTTTGAACCAGTCAGATTTCAGGTCGTCTAAGTGGGAACAAGTTGAATTTAGTCTATTCAGTTTAAAATCAATCGAATTTGAGCTAGATTTAGACCCAAAAACAAGTTAAAGCAACTTGAAGCAAATTAAAAGTTGAAGTGTGTTCATGAAATCAATAGAACTTGTCATATGTTGGCAAATATTGCCCTGTTTAGCGGTGGATTCTGAACGATATAGTAGCTTTATTGCCACCAAACATATGTGATGGTTGGAAGTAGCATTAAACTGTGTTTAAACAAAAACTGAAATACTTAAGCAAGTTCTTCCCTCCTGATTCATATCTGAAAAACACCAGATGGTTCCAAAACAACTAATTCTTCAGTCTAAATGCTCGTCTCCTAATCCAAACATGAATAAAGGTCAAAAATTTCCATATAGGTATCGAGCATAAATTGTTCGTATAGTACACAGCCAATAGGGTTTCCATTGTATGTTATTAGATACAACAGTTCCCAGCAACCTGGAAGCAAGAAACTTCTAAACTGCCTTATACAGCACAGGGAGTGGCAGAAGCATATTCTAGAGGCCTCTAATCTAATTCAACAACTGTAAGGTTAAAAAACCCATGTTGTCCATTCGAATTCATGTCTCAAAGCATGCAATTGGGGCTTAATCCAGATGTCCAATGGCAATGAAGCTTAACCCTCAAATTGACCTTCTTTCCTGCCCCGAATCCTAATTTTTCGTTTTTCTGATTGTCCAGAAATCTCTCCAGTATGGCGTGCCACTATTCGTAAAGGGTGCGCTTCAGTGTTGAAGACCCATTCATCAAGTGAGATAACTGAAGATGGTGAAAACAGAAGGTAGAGATACTTCAGTGTCTCCGCAAGGAAGAAGCTTTGCATCATGTTGTCTTTGACACCAGTATTGACCTGAAAATATCATGTAACATTCAGTAGCAGTTGGGAAAACCAACAGAAATATTACTCATTAAGGCATTATCTTCTTCCTTCAGGGATCAGTTCCTTAAACACCAAAAAAAATGGTGAGGCTAAATGACACTTTGGACAAAAAAGTTAAAAAAGTTAATAGTTTTCATACAAACTATTAGCTAAATAAGCCTGCAACTCAAAAATTTGTGTTAAGAGTATTTTGGCCCATTTATGTTATTTTATCAAAAAAGTCTAAAAAGGTATATCCTCCAGGTATCTGAACAACTAAAAACAAGACAATGTAAGGACTCCAGCATGCATATGTTTCTGTCAAACCTTATCTATTGATGAATAATGATGCCCAAGGAGGTAGGAGGAAGAAGAAGTAAATATTAAAATCTCCCCACTGTAAATCTTTATCCTCTAAAGGAACCTTGATTTTGAACAATAACATAAATCAGTATCCTAGATAAAGGAAGCCATAGTTTAGTGAGATATTACATTATAACAAATGTTTAAGAAGGTACTACATTCTTAAATAAAACTTAGCTCTTGTGAAGGAAATTATCATCACATATACAGAGATTTCAAGTATAGTGGTTTGGAAGGTAAAAGGCTTGCTTACATCCTTCAATCCAACATATCCTGTCTCAATTCGCGAATTCTTTTCAAATGCTTGAAAAATATTCCAACCCCACTCCTGATATGTTTTATTGCCCGTCAAACGCCACAGATAAAATAGTGATTCAATTGTCTCTGGTCTCAAGATATTCCAAGATGTACCCACATTCATGTCCTGAAAATGATATATGTAAACCACCACGGGACAATGTAGAAAACCATAGCTAATAATATCAAGGACAAAGATAACTAACCTGCCCAGAATGGAAAAAGTAATTCTCTCCAGCCAATTTTGTTGGTGTAGACTGGTAAAAGTTGTAACAAGTCCAGGCAAGCTGCAAAAGGAAACAAATAGGGTTTCAGATGCATACTCAAGCATAAACCTGAATCATGTACTTGCGTATTGCCAAATGAGCAACATAAAGCTAATATTCACTACTATAGCAGGATACTAGTTTAATAACTAGTTCTTAGACCATCTATTTCAAATAGCAAGACAATACAAAGTTCACTACTACTAGAATACAGGACACAAACTGTTCCAGTATAAGATATTTAGTAGTGATTCCTGAACTCTAGAAGTGATTTATAGAAACCTATCCTTCTGTTTCCAACAGTTTTTTTGGTTTCAAATCCTAGGTGTGGTTTCCTAGTTCTTGATACAAACCTAGGAGTGATTCCTAGATTTATCTTTTATTTCAATTCCTTATTTTATAAATTCTAGTCCTAAAACTTCAACAGAATCCTTGTCAAGAAAAGCACAATTAGGAAGCAATAGAACAGAATCTGTACCAGAAACTGTTACAGGTTCTTCCTTAAGCATTTAGTGAGTTGAAAGGGAGCAGGTACATAAGGCTAAAATGTCAAAAGATTAAAGGTCAAAAGCTGCTCCTTAAAGATCTTAGCCATCTTCTGGAAGAAGTTATATTAACTAATCCATTTAGGTCGATAAGTAATGCAAATTACTTTCTTATCCTAGGTGAAATCGTTTTACAAGACCTCCACCTTAAGGTTACATTGAAACTTCATGCTTGAGTTCATGTAGAACATCCCACCAGGAAAAGATGCAGTGGCAACATACTTATATGTCTACTAGAAATAATAGTATAACAATTGTTTTGCTGATGTTTGACAAAAAGATGAATGGGTTCACTACAGAAGTTGTGCTTGTGCATGCAAGGGACATCTAAATACAAAAGTTGTGATGAGTTTGGTGTGCAAGTTCAACAATCTAACAAAATAAATGGACAAAAAGCTAGTAGATATTTTCTGTAACTCAGAGATAAGTACACGAGCACACAAGCCAACAACTAACTTTCAGCAAGGATGACGAAAAACTTTTATAATTTCCTAAATCAAAGGCTTCAAACACCTCTGAAGGAATTTTTGCATCAAAATAAAGGAAACTTACTACAGTCAGAAAATGAATATTTTTAATATGTAGTTTTGAAGATATCAAGAATACCTCTTCAGCTAAAAAAAGATATTTCTGAGAATCAGTTTGTCCATAACCAGAGGCTCCTAAAGCAAGCATTCCTGGAGCAAAGCATGCCAATTCATCCATCTACAAATATAAGGAGATCAAGGAATCAGCATTTGATCCCTAGATTTTTCTTTTCCTTTTTGACGAGCAAACTTACACTAAGCATGGAATAGTGGAAGCAATTGCAGTGATAGGTACCATAAAAAATAAATATTACCTTGTCTGTCAGCATGTCTCCACTCTTTTCACAAATGTACGAGAATGATGATGGTGTGCTTCTCCTCACCAAGCTAAACAAGCCCTTCATTGACTTTTCCCACATTTCCCTGCTTCCAAGCAGTGACGGATCCAGGATTTTAGTCTTGGGGGGTTAGGACAAAATTTTTTAGTCTTGGGAGGCAAGGACAAAAAAAATTTTTTTTTTTTAGGGGGGGCTGGGTTATAGTTAACAAAGGAATTTTTTAGTCTTGGAGGGGCTATAGCCCCTGCTAGCCCCCCCTTAGATCCGTCCCTGCTTCCAAGATTCAAATTCCGTTTACTTTGCTATCAGAAAAATTCAAAACGAACATAGCTACAAAAATAGTACTTTACAAATTCAAATCAAATAGTGAAGATCAAGAGAAAATATGAAGAAAGCAGCTTCACTGAAAAATAGAAGCATATGGTTTTAAGTTATTAAAATACACTGCATTTCTGTGTTCACATTTCAGATTTAATCATGTTTTCTACACTCAGAAACCCATGTTCAACAAAAGTGTTCTTTACTGGATAACAAAATCACTAGATCAACCAAATTAACTGCAACTGATCGCCGGGTTATGCAAGTCATTGACAACTACAAGAATAGGTATGATAAATATAGTCTTTACCTATAGCCTCTCACAGCTGAAGTTCTGTTTCCCTGAACCCAGACCTTAAGCAAATACTCATAAAAGCTGCAAAAAATATTTAAGCTGATCAAATTTGGGGGTTTTATCAGAACAATATTAGCAGGTACCACCATTGAAAGAAAATTCGAAGCACACATACTAGACAATAGGTGTCTAAATCTTCCAGAGGTACCTGTCACCCATGGCACCAAAAGTTATTGTGGAGTATGACCCAGTTCCCGAATGAGGATTGATGTAGATTGGAAGTAAACCATCATCAGGATAACTGCTATTGAGCACCTCGACTACCTTTTCTACCTGAAAGATCAATTTCCAACCAATATTTATTCACTATGGAAAGCAAAACTACTAATTCAAGCCATCTTAAAAAGTCCACATAATAAAATAAACGAATCCATTAAATAGCTGAATTTTGTAAGGGCAAAAATAACACAGGAACTATTTAGTCCAATTTTATCAGTGTAGAAAATAATGACTGAAAACAGCCAATAATGACATGATTTCTGCACATGAAGTCAGCAACACCAATGCATGGATGACAAACAAATACACAATTAGACATGAAAAAATGGAAGAAACATACTACTCGTTGATATTTTGGATCTCCGGTCCTTTGAGAAAGAGCAATAAATTCAAGCTGCTCGGTTCCAGAATCTGCAAGAATACTGTTTCCCTGGGAACAAGAATGATAGTGAAAACAATTACATTTCAGGAATATTCAACTGTTTATAGACATCCCAGGTCTCAACATGCCACCATGTCAACAAAGAGTGATTGTGTGCACAATTAATAGAGTTAGGAGGTGTATCAAACAGATATATTGGAACAGGAATGGCAGGACAGATTGCCTAGCAAAAGGATCAATGAAAATTAGGTTTTTCAGAATAGCACCAAAAAAATGAAACTCTAGATTATACATTAACGAAATCACATAGTATTAATAACAGATCAGCAACAAACTGACAAAGGATAAAGATAACGATAAATGAACAACTAAAGGAAATGCAAAAGAAAGGAATTTCAGGTGCCATCAGAAAGGAAAGCTAAGTTCCAGCCACATAGTCCATTCAGGACAAGACATAGGGAATTTCTTTCCAATATATGACATGATAGTGTCTAGAACAATAACACTTACACCTGTCCATCCAGGGTTACGAGCATTTCCATGTGCCAGGTTAATTGTGTTATATGGGATTCCAGAAGGTGTATTCCAAGCAGGAAGTAATCTGTCAGTAATATCTTTGGCCTTTTCAAGGAAAACTTTGTCTCCTGAAAGATCATACGCACTAAGTAGCCCACCTACAACTCTGGATTTGAATAAAAAGACAAGATGTATTAGCAGAAGAAAATAAAACCTCAAGCCATAGCAATCTAAGATACTGTCACACCTAGTATATTTGCAACAGTATTATTTTATTTTAATATAGAAAAGCTAACTATACAGTAAACCTGGTAAATGCAACCTTATAGTTGTTTCAAACACACTAGCGTCATAATCCTTGTTAAAATCCAACGTATTTGCAACCCACCTAAAAGAGATAATAAATAATAGGGCCATGTCAGAAATCGTACTTCAGATAAAGTTATTTGAATGGAAATCAATGTAGTTGGCAGGTATAAGCAGGTTGAATAGCTCCATAAATGATCTTGCAATACTCCTCCAATAAATGGCAGAAGCTATAATGCAGAAACGAGAAGAAAAAAACGAAAATATTACAATATGGTTAAAACTGCGTAAAAAGACTTGAAATATAAAGATTAAGTTACACTTTAAATCTAACTCAATAAATTCCTGAAGTGGCAATAGTTATAAAGCAAAAGAAATCAGCTCCACATATTCCAATTTGGTACCTTTTGATGTCCACTCCCAAGGTTTAATTTCTGGTGAGGTAATGTTAGATGTACTTAATTTGATAAAAGAAAGTTATAAGTTGAAGAAGTGAACATTCCATATGCCATGCCACAATAAGCAGAGCACGCATAGATGAATCATGAACTATTTTCCTCTATGCATAAATACGTCACATTCTTCATGATATAACATAACCAATACTCGAAAATCTTTCCTTTTCTATTTCTGAATCTTTAATTTTTCCCCTTTACTACAGGCCAATGCTAGCCAAATTCATTTCTACTTATTTAAATTAATCGTAGTTAAGAGTTTTTTAGAAGGAAAATTAAAATGTTAAACTCAAAATCTCTTCCAAATTAGAATCCAAGAATAAACTTAATTTCCCTTAACTCCTACAAGAATGAGAAGACAAAGGGAAAAGAATGATCAGTGCAAAAAAAACAAGGGGATCATTAAATCTAAACAAACTACATGGGAGGTGGAAAGTCTTAATTTACTCTCTAGCCCTCTGGAACTGCTCCTCCAGACCCATTATGTATAATGTATCCAGAGCATCTATCAGCGTTGCTCCAAGACCACCAAAGCTATCAACACCATTCTTTGACTGTGGCTGTAAGAACACAAAAGCTAGCATTAGCACTCTGGGAATGATGACTTCTTCAATGGAAATTCTAAAACAAGAATCAAGCAAACATGGAGTGTACATATTGACAAGATGAAGCTTTATCGTGCTGCGATGCATTCAAACAACAAAACATGTACAGCTTTGGCCATCAAATGCAATACTTAAAGAGCAGTGCACAGACAAATCACGTACAAGAAGTAAACATGTCCACCTAAAGAATCACTTATCATTAACCATGAAGTATTTAACATACCTGAAGCTCATCATGCCCCCAAGCATATTTCTCATACGAACTCCACGCATGTATCATTGCATCTTTTACTTTCTCTCTTCGCTCAATGTCAAGGGGGTCCTCAGAAATAACCTTCTTAGAAGGTTTGCTAGATCTACTATTAATCGATTTAAACACATCACCATGAATACTCTTTAACTCATCCAGCTGACAGAACCAATTAGCATTTAGTCAAGAACGCAAGTATGCTATACAAAAAATAAACTGATTCTGTCAAACTAAAATACAAATGAATTTCAAGGAAACAATAAAGAACAAACAGTGCTTTAACTTAAGTTGCCTGAGAACAATCAGTATAGCATAAGATTCTTTCCGATAAAAATATTTTCAGGGAAAACAAGGGGGCTTTGATTTTACCAATTTTACTGGAATTAAACATTCACAAATTTTTAAGAGTTGGCAGCTTAAAATCTTTTCTCTACCACCACAAAAAGAGAAAAAATATATATATTCTACTGGTAAGAATATGTAACTCAATCACTAGGAGAAAATTTCTTACCCTAGATTTCAACTGGTTCACTTCTTCGTTCAACTGGGAAATTTCTACCTGCAAATTAGAACTTGAATTGTCACGTACCAACCAATTGAAGAAAAAAAGGAGTAAGACAAAGGGCATGTACTGAAACAAGTCTGATTCCACTGTTCAAAGCTCAGGTTATCAGCATTTTAATGTCTATTTTGATTGGATTAAACAATTCTAATCATCCTCTAGCTAATGCAATTCCCAGGTGAAAGATCGAAGAAAAAGCAATGAACTATCATATCTCTAATTATACTGAATGCAAGGCATAAAAAAGCTTTTACTCGATTACTGTTCAGAGCAACACCCTCCTCCCCCTCAATCACCAATAGAAATAAGAACTGCAGAGTTAATGAAAGAAAAAATTCCAACACATTTGCACTAATTCTCATCAACCAAAGATTAGATTCTCGCAAAGAGAAACGAAAATTCAGTTCAATGATGCAAAGGTCACTCAAAATCCAGTTCAAAGTCCTATTTTTGCCAACACTTTCTCATCAGCTAGTACAATTCCCACCCAAGATTACTAAAAATGGAAGTACAATTAAATACCTCCAAAAACCAAAATTCATAACCCTTTTCCCCATATTCCAACAATTCCTCATTGGTCAAACAGAATAATGCAACTAAAGAACTTCAACAAAAAAAACAACAAAAAGTTAAGACTTTCATCAAATGGAAACAAAGCTTGTCCTCCAATTCCCAACACTCCCTCATCAATCAAACAGAAAATCCAATCATCACTCAATCTTTAACCAAAACAGAAAACAAAATTCAATACTTTAAAATTAAAAAAAATCAGTAAACCCCACCTCGTATTCACGAACAAGAGTCTGGCGATCCCAAATGAAGAAAGAACCACCGACAAAGGCAATGAAAAGCAAAGCCAAACGTTTTGGTCTCTTGAGATAATAACCCGGGTTACAGTACCTCCATTTGCTCGCCGCTGCCGACGACGACGACGATCTGTTCTTTCCCATGTAGATCGGCGAGTTCCGATCAACTAATAATCGTGTGGTTGCCGATCAAATGAGCTCAACAAACAACCACCGTCGAGTCAAGTAGTAACATAAGGAAATGGTCGTTTCGAAACGGCCCAGTGTGAGAAAAGTCAAGAGTCGAAGAGTCCAATGGCTCTTCAAATGAGAGCTTTTCCCATAATGAGAAGAAGTCTTGGAAAAGAAAATTTATTTATTAATTATTAGAAAAAGATATATTTATTTATTAGCATATCATCGGAATTAGTGGATACTAATTGTGATTTTCAGAAGGCCAGTAATCCTGAAATGACATATAACTTCATTAAAAAAAACACACTAATATAATAAAATAAATTAAAATTATAGTATAGGAAGATTCGAAAGGTGACATTGAGTCTCGATTTGAGTGTTTTTAATCAAACCTTGTTAAGATACAGGGAATTACATTTTATTATTTAATTTTAGATATTATTTGATAATTGGACATAGTTGTGTTTATGTGGGACTTTTCCAAGACAATTATTAATAAGGTTTAAAATGATTCAAATAGATAGAATATCTTTGAGAAAATAGTTATCCAAGGGTTCAAATTTTTCTGAAAATTTTGAATTGATTACGACAGCTGTAATATGGTTGTGATTTACATGTGTATGGGACTGAATATAGTCGTTTTTAGGGAAGGAGTTTTGGATGACTTGGCAGTTGGAATTTTTAAGGAAAATGTCGATATGTTTAATGAGTTGATTTTGTGGAGATTGACCATTCATTGCAAACTTTTTGGCTGATCACGCAACTTCAGTTAAAGGTGTGCATGTTTCTATAGTCATTGTTGATTGGGCAGTATTGTAGTTGGATCATGAACCCAAGCTAAATTGTTGATGCTGCAATTTTCTTTGGTTGTGTTGTCATTAATTGTGGATGTGCAGCAGCTGTGATTTTCTTTCTAGGCTTTTGCATATCTTTAGCTGGGTGATTCGTGACTTTTTGCTGCTAAATTTTCTTTTATTATTCAACAACAATTAAGGGTGTTCTTTGGGAGTTTTGCAGTTAATTCATTTTCTAGTCTACGTATTCCTTTGTGCTGCTGTTCTTCATCTTTTGTATGGCTTTAGGTTAACAGATTTGATGCTGATTGCGTGGCTGTTGATAGTGGAAGTGGTGTCTGAAAATTTCAGCAGTTGAATATGACAGTACTATTGACGAACAACTTTCTGATTTGTCATTAAAAGAGCTGAATTAACTAGGGAAGTTTTTTATTATCTCAAATGTATTTGTTTATGTTCGTTATTATTTTTAATTACTTGAGTTGTTAGTTTATTATCTTTATTGGTAAAAGTCATTGAGAAAATTCTCTGTTAAATTCTCTGTTGAGGTTAGTAAGAAGCGATCGTACTGTTGGGTGTGAATTACTTTCACAAGTTGTGAGGACGAGGGATAGTGTCAAGGGTTGAGTAATGTCAGTTCAGTAAAGCCTTGTATAAAAACTATTGTCGTTAGTGAAAGTATCAAGCTGGATGAGGGCCTAGCAGACGCAGGCAGGATATGCCGAACTGCATTACCAAATATCAAGTGTTGATCTGTTTAATTTCGTATTCATTTTTCTATTTTTGTTTGTGCTAAAAAATTAGCAGTTGTTGATACAGTTCCTTTATATCTAGTAACCGATAGATACAGTCACAATCAACTGTGGCAAAACCAAGTTTTTGTGAAACCACATCCTTCGGAAGTTTCAATTGGTATTAGAGCGGGTCACCGAATTAGAACTTGGTAAATCAAGTTAGTGCAGATTCGTGTTTCACAATTATGGCTATAAGAGAAGGGGCATTAATCATTAGGCCACCGATGTTAAATGGTTTAAATTATCCTACATGGAAATCACAAATGAGAGTATTTATTTAGGCACAAGGAACAAAAGCATGAAACTTGGTTTTAAATGGTTGGACACATCTAGTGACAATTGATGAAAAGGGAGAAGCAATGCTTGAAGATGCATATGAGTGGACAAGGGCTAAAGAAGAGAGTACGCTTGTAAATTCTCAAGCTTTGCACGCCATTTTCAGTGTAGTTGATGAAGGTTGCTTTGCTATGATATCAGCCTGTGATTCAATAAAAGAAGCATGGGATACTCTGCAAACTATATATGAAGGATCAAAATCTATGGTAGCTTTGAAACTTCAGATGTTAGCTGTGAGATTTAAAAAACTGAAGATGGATAAAAGTTAAATGATTGGAGACTTCCATGAGAGTTACATAGCAAATCAGGCCCATCAACTTAGAAAGAAATATTCTAATATGAAACTAGTTAAGAAGACATTAAGATCACTGCCTTCAAGATTCATACTAAAAATTGCAGCCATCGAAGAGGCTCATGATATCAACGAATTATCTCTGGATAAGGTAATCGGGATTCTTACTAACTTTGAAATGAATTTATTAAGGGGGAAATAAGAGAAGAACAAAGGATTAGCATTGCAAGCCAAGATTGGTAAACTCGTGAATGATTTTGAAGATAAATCAGATGAGAATGAGGATATGGAGTTATTGACAAGAAATTTTAGTAAGTGGTTAAAGAAAGTAAAGAAGGATAGACTTGAGTTTAGGCAAAATAGTGGGAGTTTATCAAATAGCCACTTCAAACAAGCTAAAACTCAAAAGGGTGAAAGAAAAGTGAAGAGAATTCAATGTCACGAGTGTCAAAGCGGACATGTGCAAGCAGAATGTGCTAACACCTTGAAGAAGAGAAAAGGGAAGTCTTATATGAGTACTTGGAGTGAGAACGAATCCGAAAATGAGTATGGTAGTGAAGACGAAGTTATAAGTAGTGCTGCGTTAGTTGCTTTATACTTCAAAAGTCCAGTTGATTGTTTAACAGTAACCAAGAAAGAAGAAACTGGTGATGAAAATGTGGATAAATCAGAAATTTTGGAAAAAAACGCAAACGAATCAACTCAAAGCTAACCTCAGATTATAACAGTGATGACAGTGATTCTAATGAAAAAAAGGAGGATATCTATGAAGCCTGTGAATTAATGTATGCAAAATTTGTGCAAACATGCAAGAAAAATGAAAAGTTAAAGAAGGAAAAAATCTCCATGAAGAACATCATTCAAGATCTAGAGAAGAAGTTATTGTCTACATTAGATGAGCTTGATGAAATAAAGTTGAAGCTGGTTAGTACATAAAAGGGAATAAGAATGTTAAATGGAGGTACCGAAAGCTAAAAAAGTTGTTGGAAATTGGTAAGACTAAAGGAGACCTTCAAGGCATTGACTATGAAGGAATGTTCTAAGTCTAATGATGAGAGTGGTGCAATCAGATCTGTCCAAGGATAAATCTCAATGAAGATTCAGAAATTTATACCTACATGTCATTTTGTTGGGGTTATTGGGCATATAAGCTATAAATGTTACAAATTGTTACAAATGATATTTCAAATGGCTCAAAACCAAAAATCTAGACACTCTTCAATGAATTTCCAACAGTAGCCCACATTACCAAAACAAATTTAGGTTAGAAAGGGTCAATTACAAGCACAAAAACGCACTAAAGGAAAAACAAGAAATTGTTTAGATTCATAGTTAGTTATCGCTGGTAAAGAATCTGTTCAAACAAATGACCAATTGGTTGCTTATGAGGGAGGAATCAACCAGACATCTGATGACAAAGTTAACGTAGCGAGGATGTTGGATCGCGTACAGTCCAAGTATTCACAATACGCTGCGGAAAAAGACCGTACAAGAACATCATGTATAATCGAAAACACGAAGGATTAACGAAATACCTTATTTGCGTGATTAGATCGCTTCTTTT
>JANZLH020000363.1:639247-666603 GCA_026770325.2 Erythroxylum fimbriatum
TTATTTTTTTTTGAACACCCTACTTACGAGAGGGGTTAGCAGGGAATCGAACCTGAGACCTAACCGAAATCAAGCCTCGCTCTCAACCATCGAGCCACACCCCTTGAGAGTGTTTAGAGAGTTGTAATTAAAACCTAATGCATACTCCCTCAATTATTTGCTAAATCTGTATGGATTTATATGTTTTTTACTTCTTTCTCATTCATATTTGATACTTGGTTATACCCTACCTTCTTTCTTAATCTACTTCCTTCTTTCTTGAGGCTTCTCCTAGTTTTAGTAGTGAATAGTGTTCACCCTTTATTCTTCTCTCCTAAGTTACCTCTTGTCTACTTCTATTGTGTTTGTTATTTTCTCCTTCCTCAGTTTCCTTTCTTCCTCCTTCTCCATCCTCCCCCAACCCTTTAGTTCCATTCTCGGTTGCCCTCTCCTTTACTCTAGTTAAGCTACCTTCCATTATCCTTTGTTTGGTTATTAACTGGGTTTGGCTACTTCCTTTTTCTAACTTGTGTCAGCAACCACTCCTCTAATATAAGAGGACTTCCCTCTTTTGTCAAACCCTCCTACATTTCCTGACGTCTCCTTTGAGCCTTTTGAGTCTTCTCCTGCTCATGTCACATTATATACTACTTCTTAGCTCACAACTCTAAAACCTTAACCTCTACTAACTTAGGCACAGGTGTTTGGCGCTTAAGATGGCTTCAGAGAGACTTTTGATTAATGCGTCAATTAGGAAATCATGGAAGTAGGTCCTGGATGATGCAGCATCTACTCTCAAAATTGTATTACTAACCTCATAACACCTTTGAAGGGAAAATATTATAGCTCTAGGGATTGAAACTAAAAGGAGCAATGAATGGGAAGAAACGGTTCTTTATGATAAGATGTCTTCATTCCCTGGCTTAAATGTTTGGGCCAATAAACAATGGAAGCATCTTAGATTTAGCATTTTTAGGGTGAATTGTTAAAAATTTGCAAATTGGTACTTCACTTTTTTAAATTTTATGGTACCAGTCGGTATGTTCTAGTATTGTACGTACCGGTTAGTATTGAACGAAAAATACCAGTATCGAGTGATATTAAAGGTCGGTACCGAAAAACGAATATTGTTCTATTTTTCAGCTAGTACGAAACGATATTCGTCACCCTGGATATACTCATAATTAACGCCATACATGTCAAGGTAGCACAGAACCACTGAATTCCATGTTCTTTGTTACGGGCAGCCGACTTTGTCCAAATCTTATTTAGTTTGCTACCCCACTGTGCATTGGCAGACAGGCGTTTAAATGTGGGTACATCGTTGACAATTTCAAATGATTCTTAAAGATTTTGATCTAGAAGTTCCGATGTTCTCATTTTGGCTTTCCGAAAACCAACTTTCCGAAAAAGCTGTTTTTGGGCTTTTTTGAAAAGCTTCAAATTTTGGCTTTTCAAAAAGCTGTATTCTGGCTTTTAAAAAAGCTGTTTCTATTCCAAAAGTACTTTTTAATTTTTCAGCCAAACAACCATTTTTTCCTTAAAATAGCTTTTGCTGTGTAGAAAAGTGCTTTTAGGACTTCCAAAAGCCGAACCAAACAGGCACTTAGTCAGGTTCGGTATGGGCCTTCTAGGCTCGAACTCGATTTGAAAATTTATGTTCGAGTTTAAGAAAGCCCGATTAGACTCAATGCTTGCGCCATAGCCCAAGCTCGAGCTGGAGTATTAATATGAGTTTGAGCCTAGTTTAGTAGTCTAAAGTTTGATTGGGCTGGACTAAGCCTGATCGAGCTTAGGCGGTAAGAATTTCGATCGGATTTGAGCTAAGTTCAATTAATTTTTATTCAAAAACTTAAAATGCCTATTGATTTTGGGCTATGTCGAAGCCCGGCTAATTGGGTGATCGAGCATCGAGCTCAAAATTTATTGAAAAATGGGCATTAGGTTAGACTCGGGCTCTAGCTGCCCAGACTAAATCCGATTGACTTTTATAAACAAAATGACGTGGTTTTGCTGAAAATGACTTCTTTACGTATTTTTAATTTAAAAAATTTTGAGCGGGTCAAATAGAACCGAGCTTGGGCTTAAGCTTGGGCTTGGACTTAGGCTTAAGCTTGAGCTTGAGCTTGAGCTTGATCTTGGGCTTGAGCTTGAGCTTGAGCTTGAGTGTTTCTTTGTACCCAAAAGGTAGAATCGCCCACCTTAAATGCTTCCACTCTCCGGCCCAACAAAGTAATGAGGGGTAAATTACGGTCTGATCTCAGTAAGCGTCCCCTAATTTTACTTTATGTATATGGATTTCCGAGTTGACCGTAAGTGAATAACTCAAACTCAATCTTGACTTAAAAGTCTAAAATTTAAAAAAATGTTTGAGTCTAAATCCGAGCTTAATTAATTCATATCAAACCTATTGACTTTGAGCCAGAGTGACTCATACAGTCATACTAGACCGAACAAGTATAATTATTTTAGAGGACAAAAGATACGCTATCTCTTCTTTTTCTTGCTTTGCTCTTTTCTTTCATTTTTGTCCTTTACTGAGCTTCTAAGTTGGAACAAAACCCGAGCTTTTGATAACCCTCGCTAAGCTTCTGCTTCCAGCGACTATGGAGGCTGTCTCAAGCTCAGTTTTCGCCCCCAGATTGCGGGAAACATGCCCAGATCTTAACATCCCATCTTCTTCTTCCTCTTCCTTATCATCTGTTTCATTGAAACTACTCAAAAATCGTACTGAGTCTCTTAAAGTTGCCGAAACTCCTGGTTTTCTCTGCCTTCGCGAAGTTCGTTGTCAGGCTTCCGAGTTGCAAGGTGGTGACAGTGAAGATCAGAGTGATAATGGGTCTGGTTTAGTTTCCCACGAGGCTCACTCTTTGTCCCATGTAATCAGTTGTAGATACTCACCCTAACTTGTAACTAAGTTCGCATCATACTACTTTCATTGTTGTTTGTGTCTGCTTGTCTGTGTTGGATGGTTTGATACGTTAATGTTGTATTCTGAGGAAATTCATATATAAAAGCAGGGGACTTGAAGTTTTTATGTTTACTTTTGACATAAAAAATTTGCAATCATTTCGAATAACTATTACATAGCGCAAGCATTCATATCTTTATGATTTCTTGGCATTTTAGAGCTCCATTAGATTTCACATTTGTTCTTCCTAATTATGTTCTAGACCATTATAGTTTTCAGTTTTCAAGTATTTATTTTTGTGTGTATAAGCTGAATCAATCTGAATTCTTAGAAATTAGTTTTCTTTTTCTCCCTATTTGTGAGACGTTAGCATGTAATTGTTGTGGATGTTGTCGTACTGAAAGTCTGTCATGTTCTTTAAATCAATGAAAAGTGCTATAACTTAAAAATTCTCAACATTGGTTCTTGAGTTTCTGTGATAGTTAGAGTTTGGTTTGCAATTGTTGACCGTTCAGTTTTTGTATATTTTTAGCTTGAAATGTCAATATTCAGATTCTGTTGTAATCTGCCATTTTTGATGGGAATAGTACATCCTTATATAATATGTGCATTATGTGTTTTTCATGACATAGAAAGTTATTGGATGTATCAAATCGCTACTTCAGATTGGTATTGATGGCCTCTCTGATATCATGAAGGATTTAATAAAAAATCAAAGTGGGGAAATGGATGCAGAGGGAGAAATAAAGCCTGAGAAACCACTTTCAGTCCCACATGGAAGCGGAACAGGTGGTGGAACTAGAGCTGGACTTTTTAGAACTCCAATATCTGGCGGAGTGCAGACTGCAACCTCTGCTCATGGCTTACCTCCACCGGCCTTAGCTGTTCGAAATCTGATGGAGCAGGTAAGGCTGTTCCTTAGGTCTGAAATCTTCTGTTGCAATGATTTTTAAAGGAATTACCTCAATGAAATTGTATTAAATATCCTAATTTTCCTGGTTATTAAGGCGAGATTTGCACATCTGTGCACTGTAATGTCTCGAATGCACCACCGTCGGCAAGGTTATCCGTTTGGTTCCCTAGTAGACTTTGCACCAGATTCAACAGGACGTAAGTCAACAAAATCTTTTGGCATCTGATTCAAATGTGTGACCCTTCTCTTCTTAATAGGTTGGCACCGGATATATAGCATAATGAAGTTCAAATGGCTGAGGGTTTTCCTGCTATATGAAATATCCTGCCTGGTTATGATGCTTTGTTCTGTTTACCTGAAGAGTATCTATATAAGTATTGAGAATGCTAATATGCTGGAGTAGATCTGTTGCCCGTGATTCTCCATGTTCATGTTGAAATCCATAGTTCTTATATTTCAGCTTATCACTTGCTTAATTATATTATTTACCTCATATGCAGATCCTATATTTTCATTTTCCCCACTGTCCATCCACTCAAGAAATTTGTTAGGAGACCCTAGATGCTCACTTGTTGTACAGGTTAGATGTCTCTTTTTCATACTTCAATTTTTTTTGTTTGTTTTGCTTCATACATGAACTTTGATGTTGGGATTCGGTAGATACCTGGCTGGAGTGGATTATCAAATGCAAGAGTAACAATCTTTGGTGATGTCTTCCCACTTCCAGAACATCAACAGGTACGACTTTTCTCTCTCTCAACTCCCCCTCTTTCTGTGTCTCTCACACATATATGCACGTACTTTGCACATGCACATGCACATATACCCTGATAGACACATGCTTGAAGTATATTTTTGTTGTATTCTTTGAAGTATGGCTGTGAGATGTAATACTTGTAAACTTTTAATGAGTAACTTGGATTTATTGTCTTATCGAGAAGGTCATTTAGCAGTTGATCCAGTTCGAGGCTTCAGCTTTCAGATTGATTCATTCTACCTGTTAATCACAAGCACCAGCTTGTATAATGTCCAATGTGAATCGTTGTGCTTTTGTAAATTTCAGTCTCAATTGTTACATTTTGGCATTTTGCAATCAGGATTGGGCTCACAAGCAGTATATAGCAAAGCATCAACAAGGGCGTTCCCAGCAGTGGGGGAATTTCTATTATTTCCGAATGCAGAATATAAGGTATAAGGTTTGTTTTGTACCATATTATAATTTCTTTGAAGTTTATACAATTTTGACCAGTTGTGCAAAGGTTGTCAATATTTGCATTTTTAGCTAGGTGGTTATTGGACTACTTATTATTGTTGACGGCTGATTATGGCAAATTCTGTGAGTATATTATTGTTGATGGCTGACTATGGCAAATTCTGTGAGTATCCAGGACACTATTTTTTCTGGGTTTATAAACATTTTCAACTTAATGCCAGCTTAGCTGTCAGAAGATCCTATAACTTCGGTTCACTGCCCTTTTAGTTGCTAATCATGACGTCAGTCTCTTACAAGGAAGGCACATAGTGACATAGGAATAGGGGCTACTGCAACTTTGAACTGAGGGTGAAAATAAAAAGTACAATGAAAATAAACGAAACATCTAGGAATTGAAACAAACACATAAATCAAACTAATGGGTTTCTAGAAGTCACTTCTAGTGTTTAGGAATCACTCTTAAATATCTAAGAGTCACTCTCAGAAAGAAAAATGCCAAACTTAAAAAAAATTCTATCCTGATTATTTTTTGAATGTTGAAAGTATAACATATATAAGAAAGAGTTTTGAAATCGTAATCCTAATAGAATAGGAAATCCTACTAAATTTCCAAATTAATAATAGAATCATATTTAAAAATGATTCTTATTATTTTTTGATAGAATTAAACCCTGATTTAATAAAGAAAATTCAAAATGGACATGTTTATCTTTTCTAATAATGAAACTTAACTAATTTTTTATTCTTTTTCAAAATAGCATTATGTGAATATCATTCTTGTAGCTCCATTATGATTTCGAGAACTAACATATGCAACTGTCAGTGACATATATTTTATAGGAGGCTTTGGCACTGTTGCTTGGGTTGATGTTAAGGAATATGAGGCCCTTCAACCTGATAAGATTGCTCTTGATGGTGGAGAACCAATTCTAAAGGTCAGATTTAAGTTTTGATAGGTTCTGACTGCTGGTGGTTTTGTTCCTCTCCTGACATTTGTTTTATTCTTAAGTAAGTTTCTCTGTTGTTCTGCAATTCTTGCAATTTTTAAGTTAGAATTTTCATATTCAAAGAGATGCAGATATAATTCTAATTAGTATAATTTGCTCAGAGGTGGAATTTCATTCCAACAGTCCTTGTTAAAACTAGAAAAAGAATGTTTTCAAGGGCCTTGTTTGTAGACTTGAGTAGTATTTACATGCTTTATAGGATTTCATTTACAACTTTTCAGAACACCAAGTTCGGTACTGAAGTTTGTTTAAGTATTTTCAGGCATATACACAAAATGAGTTACTAAAGAAGAATGTGCCTTTACCATAGAAAAATCTTACTCTTTGCATTTGAGGTTATGCTGGACCATCTAATATGGTGGTTCTATCAAACATATGTATCAGTTCAATTTCTATTCTTGGACAATTTGTCCTGCGCCATGATGCTGTCAATGATATGTTTATTATGTAAAGTCTGCATTAAGTTCCTTTCTCAGAAATAAAATTGAGTTTTGTTTGTAGATTCCTTTAATTATGAACTTCAACCAATAGTTAGTTAATTCTGAGATGGCTTAGTTCATACCATGACAACAGAAAGTCTGAAATTGGAAATGTCTTCTTGTGTGTACTCCTGATCTTTTTAGCTTATAATGTTGCATTTGTCCATATTCTTTTCTTGACCCTTGATCCACTCCATGCCGTGCAAAGTTCACGTGTTGATTTAATGTTTAACAAGAGCTTGATTTGCTTGGTAATCGGTTTATGTCACAGGAGCTGAATGCATTATATTCAAAACCACTTAAAGAGCTGTTGTCTATTGAAATGGAGGTGGATGATGCTGCTTTCATATCCATTGACAGTAAAGGAACTGACATACGGGTCCGTCAAGGTGCACAGGTAAATATCTCCTTTCTTTTAGTTTCAGTCCTTGTTTTGGTTTTACATTTTTCTTATTTTCTCTAGAGGCAAAGATAATGTACTTTGTCTATATTTGCAGTTCAACATACAGAGGGTGTCATTTGATGAGGGGCATTCTGTTGAAACATTAGAGGAAGCCAAGGCTGCTTTATCAAAACTGATAAATAAAGGCCAACTACGCAGCCTTCAGAAATAACCATTTTGCCATGGAAAAAACTGTAGAAGTTATCTCCTCCTTTTCCCTCAAACTTCCATATGATTTCAATAATGTGAGAACAAACAAATGACCCTCTTCTTGTTGCTAGATTTGCTCTAATATTATATGATCCAACGTCTTCTGATGTGAATAAATCTTTCTGAGGTTTATATGTTGCATTGCAGAAGTTGGGAGTTCATTTTCCATATCTCAAACTTAAGAAGCCTCAAAGTTAATGTTGTTTTATCATCTGCTAGTTTAGTTTTGTGTTTTGCTACTAAAGATTCCTTTTTCGGTTTCCTAAAAATGCCTATGAAGCACCGAGTTGCTCTATAGCAGGCCATATCAGTCAATACTAGGGCCTATACATAGTAATCTGACATATTACTATTACTAATATTTCAGAAGGAAAGCTTATATATTTCCTTAAAACTTTGAAGCTGGAGTATGAGTTTAAAACATGAACATTGGCAATGATGTCTTGTGAGGTTTTAATGCTTTTTGGAAGTGCCTTTCCAGTAATCAAGCATTTCATTAACGAGTATTACCTTACCAATAGAGACTTCTACAAGTGCTTTCCTTGTATTTTTGTATACGATAATGGCCAATCCACTCATAAGGAAGTGATCTAAGTTTGAGCAAGCCAATCACATCGTTGAATTACGTTTGAGTTAATCGAGTTTCGGTTTGACCTAAATTATTAAAACGATATTATTTTCATTATAAGTTCGTCGAATTCTGGATTGTGTCGAACGGAGTTATCGATTCGGACATGCCAGACAAAATAAATGGGGTCACCTCATATGTCTGCAATCCATCTCTTTCCGAAAGGAGAAGAATTTATCATTTGCTGAATCACTCGAATGAAGACAAGAGATCAAAGATTGGATTTTTTTTCCAACCAACAACGTAAAAATGTTTCAATTTTTACCAGGTCTAGAACCAAGACAAACTTCTTTTCACCGTTTCAATCATGAGGACAGCAATTTCAACAGACACAAATCCACAAAACAACGCAAACCCAGTTCGGAGCTCTTCCCTTTGCTCAAGAATAATTCACATAACGGAGTAGACAATAGCCCTATCCTCAACATGGCTGTTTCATTCATGGGTGAGACTAGCAGTGGTATCAGTGGCAGTTGTAATGGATCATCACCACCAGCGATAGTTAATTTAGCTCCAGACCATCTATTCACAATCTTGCTTCTTCTTCCCGTTGATTCAATTCTCTCCTTTGCCATGACCTGTAAAAAGTTCAGGTCTTTGACAAGCACTGATACGCTGTGGGAGTCCATATGCAGGAGGGAGTGGGGACCCACATCAGTGGATGCGCTTAAGTCCTCTATCATCAACAATCAACAGTTGTCATGGATGAGGGTGTACAAGCAGGTGTCTCAGCTTGACACAGTTTCTTGCCAGAAACTGTCTGACTCGGATGGTGATTCAACGTTCCCATGCCCCAGAGCATCTCACTCTCTCAACTTTGTTTCTGGTTGTTTGGTCTTGTTTGGCGGTGGCTTTGAAGGAGGTCAGTCTTATCCTTTTTTTTTTTCAACTGGCTATTCCGTTTATTGTTTTGAATGATTATTAGTGTATGACAAAGAGTTATGAGTGTATATGGTGTTCCACTCTCTCTTTTGTTGCTTAAGGTGCTCTAACGTTGCTTCAGTGGCATGATATGCAAACTTTAGTATCATCTGGCCTTTATGTCCGGTTGCAATGCACCTAAGATATGGGAGTTAATATTTATTTCACGATCACTGCTCCTTGTTGTTTGAGAGTTTGGGGATCAACTCTGGAATGTGGCCGGGGAAAAAATCACTTGATGTAGAAACTAGTATACGACCTACAAGATTGTTCATCCGTGTGAATTGGTTAAGGTATAAGGTTATATGGAAAAATTATTGATTATGGAACTCATGGTTGTTGCCTTGGTTTTCAAGTTGACCTTAGAAAACGAGCTGCAACAAATTCTAACACTCTTCTGCCCTCTCAATGATGCTGTCAGCCTCATTTGCTTCCCCTCTTTTTGATGCACCATCGTGGTTCTTACTTTAATTTTGGGAAAGATGCCTCTCCTCAAGTCAAAGAAGTTAGGATCTTTCGTCTTATGAGTACCTTTTTCATGCTTTATTCGTGGCTTTTTTAACATCTGTTGGGGGAGAGAATTGCAAACTGTCTTTCTTTTTCTTAGAATCCTTGACACATTCCCTAGTTTGACAATCAGGATACCAAATGGTAGCAGAATAATACAATTTTGTCGCTTCCATAAATCTGCACCATAAATTACCAACATCATCGATTTTAGAAAAAATGATAAGAAGTGGAATAAGACAAGTTCAATCTTTAGTTGAATCAACTTGGTGGCTCTTAGTTTATAGGGTGGCTATCCGATATATAAAGTAGCGGAGAAAGAAAACATACGAGTGATTACAACTGGTATCCTCCAAAATGGAATTCAGATCTGGAGTTTGTATTCTCTGTTGTTCTGTTATATTGTTTGTGGTTGTGATAACAGTAGTAAATATCTGAGCGTTGATGCTTTACAATGTATTCTCAGATAGACATCTGCAGTCTGCATAGCACTGGAGCTGGTAGGACTGCCCACCAAATGCCAAGTCACTAAATAATGTGATAGTACATATATATATGTGATTTTCAAAAATTTTTAGAATGGGATGTTCCAAAATTTTTCTTATGATGCACAAAATACAAGTGTGAGAACAAAGGAAAGAATGATCATACTAAATATCTTCTAATCCCTTTGAAGAATGCAGAATGAAACTAAGGAAAAACATCTAGATTCCTAATCTTTGATTCTTCTAGAGCATTGTTTCTGTGTAGTTATGTTTCAACCTTTTACGAGTGTAACCATTTTCTATATTTTGTGATCCTCATAGGTCGCCATCTTGATGATACATGGGTGGCGTATATAGGTAATGATTTTCCAAGGTTACTGAAGTGGAAAAAGGTTCATTCAGGGATTCCAAGTGGGAGATTTGGGCATACATGTGTTGTTCTTGGTGAGTATCTTGTAATCTACGGTGGAATAAATGATCGTGGAGTTCGTCATAGTGATACGTGGTTGGGCGAAGTTGTCTTCAGTGGGAACCTGGGCATCACAATTTCTTGGAAGCTGCTTGATGTTGGGTCAACCGCACCACCACCACGGGGGGCACATGCAGCTTGCTGCATTGGTAAAAGAGAAATGGTCATCCAGGGAGGGATTGGCTTGGATGGCCTCAGATTGAGTGACACATGGGTTTTAGAACTATCTGAAAATCATCACTTTGGAACCTGGAGGGAGCTGGTAACTCATCCATCCCCACCAGCTCGTTCGGGACATTCACTAACATGCATTAGTGGAACTAGAATGGTTCTCTTTGGAGGAAGAGGATTGGGATATGATGTGCTGAATGATGTCTGGCTCTTGGGAATCTCTGATGGTCAAGCAAAATGGGTACGACTTTCATATGAATTGCAGAACATACCTGAAGGAGTTTCTCTGCCACGAGTTGGTCACTCAGCTACACTTTTCTTGGGAACTCAGTTGCTTATTTACGGAGGTGAAGATTCTTATAGACACAGGAAGGATGACTTCTGGGTGTTGGATATTAATTCAATCCCACTGCAGCCAACCACATTAAGCTCGAAGAGACTGCAGACACATATGTGGAAAAGGCTCAAGATAGAGGGTTATAAACCAAATTCAAGGTCATTCCATCGGGCGTGTATAGATCATTCAGGACGTTTCTTGTTTGTATTTGGTGGGATGGTAGATGGCCTAATTCAGCCTGTTGAATCATCTGGATTACGGTTCGATGGGGAGCTTTTCTTAGTGGAACTTTTGCGTCAACTGTAGACCGGTACATAAAGTTACTAAGCTTTGTTCAGTAGCAGAAAAATCCAAAATTTGCTTAACCTGTTAAATGGAAGTTCTTCCTATAGCTTGTTACGTGATATGTGTAAAGAGTTGCAAAAATCAGTAGGATGCCAAGTTAATTCCGTCTGCAGATTAGTGCCAGGAAACTAAGGCAATATATGGTTGGTGAAAATTAGAAATGAATGAGCCTAGATAGCTAGTTTCGAAGTTTCTACTCTACAAGTCAGAAACGGATGGTCTCTTGTTGTGAGTCGATGATGTACATCTGAAGTTTTCAATTAAAGAGGTATTTGTATCACCTTATGAGAAAGCAGTTTTGGATTTTCTTTCTTTTATCATATACATTTAAGCTGTGTTCAACCTATAGATGGCTCAAGAATCTGAAGGAATATTAAGGCATCTTCATGTTTAATCCTGTTGCACGTATTTGATTCTCAACATTAAACAGATTGCACGATACCAATCCTCTAGAATCATAAGTTGAATGATGTAAATATAGATGGAAATGTTTGGAAAACGCATAAAGAAGAATGGAACTTCATATTCCATAATACTGAAAAGTAGTATAGTTTCATGTCTTATCCCTTCATGTACACAAGAAATGAATGGTATACTACAAATGCAAAAGATCTGATTTTGACAAACCAAAATCAGAGTTAGATGAAGTAAAATTCTAAGAAAGAATAAAACCAATGTTGGCTACGGATTCAGTTTCAATTTTGTTCTCCACATTTCTCCAATGACCTTCTTTGGTGATGGATCATCTGGTCCTTTGTCTCGCTGTCCTGATGTGAAATACAACCATCCGTTCCAGAATCCGACCAGCGTGGTTTTCACACGGAAGGGAAGTTTTCCTACTAGTGACCACTTCTGCAAAGATTAGTTAATGGTCAATTCTCACTGAACTCCAATAACAAACCCGAAAGTCAAGTCTACAGAGAAAAGTTGAGATTCCATACCATTGTATTTAGGTTGAATCGGAAGATTTCACCAACGAGGACCATTTTTTTAGTCACAGGGTGCTTCTCCGTTGTGCCTCCAGCAATAACAATAGAATTATTAACAATCGCCCAAGCAAATTCAATATGAGAATCAGGCTTAGGCATAGATGGCAGAACTTTCCATTTCATCTCATCATCCAGCATGTAAACTTCACCATATACCACCTGGAACAAAAATGGGATAGATCTCAGGATTAGCACTCCCAAAAGTTAGGTGTGCAGCCCATAACAATTCAACAGAACTTTCATTTTACAACTCAGTTAGATCATACAAAAAATGAACCCTATTCTACATATATGTCAAGACGACATATGATTAGCATGATTCCGATAACATCTTGTAAAATTTCAGCTAATTGTTGCACAAAAGTTTTCAGACTGTTCCAGTAATTTAGCTATGGCATCTGGCAACTGTATAGCCTTTCAAATTTTAGCCAGCCAATCACTTGAACCTCGAAACTATACCCTCAACCTTAACAAATACACAAATAGCTTCACATAGCATTCAGCAAAATCAGTAGAATTGGCTTGAATTCATATCATGCAGCCTGTATTGGGTTTTGGTAAAAGACTGCATAAATATATTCGTTGTGATCAACTTACCTCGTTTCTACGAGAACATTTAAATATTGGTGATCCAGGTTTGGCCATAAAATCACCTTCCTGACCACCAATGACATACAACCTATCATCAACCACAATACAAGCCCTGCATAACACCACATAAGTTGCATATGAGAAAAAGAAAAGAAAAGGAAAGAAAAAACATGTAATTTTGGGATGTGACTCGGATTTAAACTGCATAACAGATAGCTTTTTAGAATCACATTTCCGGTTCTGAAACTAAAACTTAGCTGTTCCACAAACCTATGAGGTCCTCCACGTGGGATTGGTATTTCAGTCTTCCACTCCTTTTCTAATGGTTTTCCATCCTTTACAGCAAGACTCCAATGATCCAAGGCTGGAGTGTGCCGATTTTCCTTGCTGCCACCCATCACATGGAGTCTACCTCTCCAAAGTGTGGTTGCCGGGGCATATCTGCAGAATTTTTATAATGTTAAATTTCTTCATTAAGCAGAAGAAAAACACATAGGAAAAACTAACGAAGCTTAAATGAATTTAGAGCAAACAGCATATGTTGCATAAGCCTATATATAAATAGACTTTCTGGAACTAATGGGTCCTGTTAGAGAAAATAAAAAAGGAATTTCATTTTTGAAAGGTGAACAGTCAATCAAATGGCTTTCCAAAATACAATAGAATCCATCATCATCTGTTATGATGCAGGAATGTACCTGGGAACAGGTAAAGGTGGCATGTCGTTCCACTGTTTTGTCTCAGTATCTAGCACGAAAGTGTGAGCTGTAGGGCCCCTACATTGAGGTCCATATTGACCTGTGACAACATAAATGTATCTTCCATCTGTTACCATTCCTAAGTGTGAATGTGCCATTCCTTTAGGCATGTCAAATCGCCCTCCCCAATTGTTATTTGTGAAATTGTAAATGTCAACATGTGAATGCACCTGTCCAAGATAAAGAAGAACAAACATTAGACAATTAGACCCCGGCTCTATCACCTGGAGTAGATAAAAGCTATTTCTTTTTTTTGGGAAGTTGATAACAGTTCTTTATTTACATTATTGCATGAGTATGTCAGAATCAAGAAAATGATGTAATCCTCAAGGTCTCTAAGCAAACCTGAGATTATGCAAGTACTTCAGAAGGATTTATAATCTATAAGCCATTTGTAATTCGCATAGAGAAAAAGGCAAGTAACAAACTCCTAAGACAATCAGCTGATTAAAAATTATTAACTATAAACAACATACTAAAAATTCCAAAGACATTAAGCAGATTTCAAAATTTCAATTGATAAACACTATATATCATTATACATTAAGATAGATAATTATTTGGATTTGTGAATGTGTAAAGCAAGATTTTACAACATACATTCTGCAGGCAGAAAAAAAGAAGAATGAATTAGCATGATGAAGTAAATATTGAAATAAAAGAAGCTAAGCTTTAAGAGAAAAGAGGCCGAACGCAACAATCAACGTGGAGGAAAGAGGTGAAAAATTAATCAAAAAAGAAAGAGGACGAACCCAACAATCAACATGAAGGAGACAGATGAAAATTAACTAAAAAAGTGTTCTTACGGAATCAATTGTTCCATAGCCAGCAAAAACATAAAGAAGGTTCTTAATCTGTATTGCAGCTCCATCTAGACGGGGCACAGGTGCAGCAGCCATCTTCTCCCATTTCAATTCTGGTGCAGGCAAATCAGCAAAAGTTGCTGATAAGAATCTTTCAGGAACACCCACCCCAGCTTCCGCCTACACGTAAGATGAGTTGGGGTTTATTTTCATTTCCTAAACTTTACATAGTACCAAACCAAATAGTCTCATTTAGATAGAAAAAGGAACTCGATGCAAAAGATGAAGTAAACTCCTAGTCCTTAACCTACTTCCATTTACTAAGAGTGAGTTTGAAATGAGAATAAAAGAAATGATCTTGATCTATAACCACTCTTCCCAACAAGCCAATAACAAGCCAATCCCAAGAGAAAGAGAAAAACCAGAGATATGAAAAAACAAAAGAACTTTGAACTTAATCTAAAGTACATTACAAGAAATGAGATGTAAAAGAAATGATCTTGATCTATAACCATGCTTCCCAACAAGCCAATCCCAAGAGAAACAGAAAAACCAGAATGTAGTTTAGATTAAGTTCAAAGTTCGTTTTATATATATATATATATATATCTCACTGGCCCTGATCCCACACTAAACTAGTAATCACCACATACACAAAACGCACGTACAGAGTGCACAAATCAAGATTCGGACCAAATCACAGATACCCAGATTCTAAAAAACCAATACAAAATCCTTTCCTTCCCCAACCCCCGTTCATTACCTTTCCCTGTGGATTACTGACATTAGTTGCTCTTGAAGGAACTATCAGATTGGCACGCGACTTGTCATTAGCAGCCCAATTAGATACAGAAGAATTGACAGCGAAATGAGGCGACGATGCCCACAAATAATCAGCTATTAGTCCAATCCCCAGAAAACCCACGAACACCACGACCACCACTAATCTTGTCGTCCTCTGCCTCAACGAAGCTCTACCCATCTCATACCTTCTTCAATCACACCAATGCATACGTATAGTTCCGTAAATGCATAGACCTACTGTGTAAAGTTCGTACTTTTATCTTGCTTTCTGCGTGTAGTGTAAACTTAGTGGAGAGAGAGGAGATCAGCGAAAAGAAGGAGAACACCGACAGTCCGACAGACAGAATCGAGAATGGACGAAGAGTCGTTTAGGAGGATTGGCTTCTCATCATCTAAAACGACGTGTCGAGTGTTATCTTGCACAAAGGTTGGATCTTTAATTCTCCAATAGCAGCTTGAGACAGCTGCTTCAATGCCCAGATGACAAAATTTTAATTTTCTTTGTTCAATGGTTGGTGGAAGTTACAAAGTTTTAATTTTGGAAAGAAAAGTAGAGTAAAATTTTATGAAGGAATAGAAAAATAGATAATAATTTTGAATAATCCATTTGAATTAATAGACCAAATAAATGAGTACAAAAAAACAATTTTTAAAAAAAATCATCATATAACTCAAGGCTAAATAAATTAGTATGACAGTATTTTAAAAATGACAAAAGTAATTTACTACTAAAAATGATTTAATCATATTCGAATTCAAATTTATATTTAAGTACATTTTGATTGTCCTAAAATTATGATATTAAACAAATTTTTTAACAGTTCTGAATTTAAAGTTTTAAAAAAAGGAACTTAATTCATTGCCAGCATGCACAATATTAGAACTCCTCAAGTGTATGATCATGCCCCTGGGACTTTGTTATGATTTCAGATTCAATTGTATAATGCTGTCCATTTACCTTGAAGCAACTGGTTTCCATATTCTTAACTTGTAGGAAGGAACTCTTTTTGGAAACAGAAGCTAAAAGCAAGAGTTCTTATTGAGGCAGGAACAAAGTAGGAGTTATCAAACGAACATTTTTAACTTCTTATCTGACAATTTTTTCTAAAAAAACTTATCTGACAAATGTATATATAGTAAATCAAAGAGAAAAGCAGGAGCTGAAACCATATTTAGGCATTATGTTTAGACACGGCAATGGATTAGGTCGATTCAGAGGCATGACCCTCCCATAAGGTGGTGTCATTTGGAGAGGAGGGCCAGACCCGGGTTGCTCGGGCTAGAATACTTGCCTCTAAGAACAGGACCTGTATCAAGCTAAATAGGTGCAAGTTAGAACTTTTGCTTGTATGGAATGGAGTTGCTCACAACATTTCTTTTCTATTTTAACATAATTGCAATCCTCTCAAACAAAGTAAAACTCCCTACAAGATACCAAGCCACCCATCACAGAAAATCCTTCATGGCCCTCCCTAGGTGAAAGAATAAAATGGCACAAAACACAGACTATACACCAAAAAAGAAACTGTGAAATAGAAAACATCACCTCCTACACCATCACAAATCAACCCCCATTCAAAAATACCTGCTGCTGCATCAGTGAAAAAGAAAAGTAAAGAGAAATGGCAGAGTGAGTCTACACTGCATATTACACAGGTATCACATCATTCTTTGACGTGTCTTCACATCGCAAAACAATACCGTCAAGGCTGGCCGGAAATATACATTTGACCCATTGACATCCTGTTGTTGTTGGCTCGGGGGGAGGAACGATCATAAGCACATTGTCATTCCTTTGAACAACTCCCATTACACTAACAGTGCTTCCTTCTTTGATATACCTACATATGCAAAAATTCCCACAGTTTCAGTTTCAAAACTCGGATAAAGTAATCCTAAAATGGAGAAAAGACATTGTAATTAATTTGTTAACTGCTTTACATTTTATCTAACCAAATATCTTGGCTTTTACAAATTTTTTAGGAGCTGGTTAACTCAAATTTTTACCATGAAGTGTTGTTGACACGGGCAATACCGGATACCATGGTCCTCATCACAAATTGAGATGATATATCATTTTAAGAAAGTGAGGCTCAAGAAGAAAAGTAACTCAAATGAGCTTAAACTTTTTTCAAAATGGCCATTCAAAAAGGAAAAGAGCCAAAAAAGAACTGAAAACACAGAGACTCTCATAGTATCATAAGCATTTGTGTTTCTATAAATAAGCAATTAATAATAGAGAGCCATACCCTTCTTTCAATCGCATTATACGATCATCAGTTGAAAGATTTCTCTTCCCAAGCCACCTGATGAACTCTGGAGACAACTCTTCGTTGCCAGGGTTGACATCAATCACAAGGGAGTCATCTACATAAGGTGTCACCTGCGCTCCATATCCAGTTTTAACCAACGCTCTGAGACCAGATTGGAAATCAGAGATGTAGAAGTCAACCGCACGCCTCTGTCAATTGTAATTACAACACTTCCAATGAGAATTGAAAAGCTAAACAAGTACCTCAGCGAAGCAAGCTAAATGCCTTTCCTCTAATTCTGGGATTGTAAATATAGGTGTTGTGCAGATTATCAAAGACTAATAGAATTCAGGCCACTGCCTCACAAGTAGAGGCAGCTTGCATCAGTTCATCAGAAGGCATAATGTTTAAAGATAATTCCTTATAAATCTTTTAACCTCACAAGTAGAGGCAGCTTGCATCAGTTCATCAGAAGGCATAATGTTTAAGATAATTCCTTATAAATCTTTTAAAGGAATAAATGTTTCCTAGTATGGTACGAATTAAAAGATCAAGAAAATTCACAAAAATAATTATCCAGGAAATGTCAAAGACTTGTGAGAAACATACAAAAAGCATTGTATATTATTCATCATAATATATCTAATCAGTGTTTCAATTTACTCACTTCTAACAGTCTGAGTCCCCATGTAAATCGGCGGTGAGTTGGGTTCACAGCTTTGGAATCCCATCCTCGATACTCGTACAAACTTGTGGAAGTATACACACATCTAGGAACTTTTTGGAATGATGACTCAAGAGGCACATTGCCACAGGTGACCACCTTCAGAAAAAATCCGAACAATGAGCGTAAGTTTCTTGAAGATACAAAAGAAGCAGAAAACTGATAACCACTAGACAATAGGGACAGAACGGCTGCTTAAATGTAAATTCATTCTGCAGGTGTTACTTCATCAACTAGTAACCCACTCTATTATATCATAATCCTCATCCACCCACCATGTTCTACCCATAATTCCCTTCATTTGATGTCGTTCAATGCATATTCACATAACAGATCCTTAAATGATACATAAGCAAGTTGTTTCACATCCATTTGCCAATACACTAGTTTATAATCCTATACCACCAGGATTATTGACTAATAGATTCTTGGATGCCACTATTTTGTGATATTAATAAATATTAATAGTAATACATCTTCTCTCTAGCAAGTTTTTCTCAGTGCAAAAGGTTTGAAATTCTAAAAGTGGAAGCGGACAAATCATTTAATTCTGTTTTCATATCATCCTATTTTTCTTAACAATGAAAGAATACTAATGCTTTTGGGGATCAGAATCCAAAGAGGACCTTGACTATAACATTGCAAATAATTTCCTTACAATAAGAACTCGATTCAGTGATAAAATCCCTCACTCTTACATGGAGACGGTTCTAGGCATGTGTCAAAGAAACATTTATGCTATTACTTCCATATCAACAATGTAGAAATAGTCACTTCACACAATCACTATAACTAAATGAACTAAGTTTCCCATTCATCAACTAAATGAACTAAGTTTTCCATTCATCAATGAGCATACCACATTAAGTTCATCATAATTTATAATGAAAAGCAAATTACATACCCCAGAAATCTTCACAAATTGCCCATTTTTGGCATCTCGTAGCTCAGCATCTGGGTAACGAGAAATAAAACCCATGATAGCACCTCTTCCAAAGTACGTATTCCAAGTAAACAACGCTGCAACAGCACCAAATAGAATGACAACAACAATGAGGAGAATTGCATTGTGGACAGCTCCAAGAATAAAACCACCAGCAATGAAGCCCATAACAAAAAGTAGAACCAGTGACCACAGTATTGGCTTTGGGAAGTTCCTTCTGAAGGAAAAGTCATCATCTTGATTAAGAACAGTCATGGCCTGATTGTGAACAACAGCAGAACCTGGTATCTTCATTGACCCTGTAGATTCCAGAGGACCAGATACTTTTCGAGGCGCCCCAGATGAATTTAATGGGCCTGAAGATATAGGACCAGATGTAATTAGGCCAGTAGTAGGAAGAACAGGAGGAAGAGGGCCAGAGTTTTGGCGGCCAGAAGGTGTTACTCCACCAGACTGAGGGCCTGATGACTTCTTTACGGGTTCCCCATGTTTGTTTAAGGGACCAGAGGTTGATTTTTTCATTGAAACTGAAGCAGTCAAGCCTGCAGAAGAAGCTGCACCTGATGTGGTGTAGGCAGCTCGAGCTGCTGCATTATGTGTTATTGGTCCTGAATGAGAAGCAGCACCAAAAGATCCTGTTCGTGAAGGAGCACCAGTTATAGGCCCAGACTTTCTAGATTTTGAACCATCAACAGGGATGTCAAACATTTTCCCCAACTCTCCTGATTTCTTGATATCACCACCTGTATATGGCATGGCCACTGAACTCATTGTCGGGGTTCTTTCCTTGGGCTGCTCTGGCCGGCCTGACACATACAGGCCATTGCTGAGCTTGTGAGATGGGAACCGGGAACCCATCTAATGTCCTTGAGAGACCACAGAAGAATGACAGTGATTCTGTGTAATCCAATAATCAAATACCTACCAAGAACAAAAGAAACATCAGACAGATTATCACTAAAAAAAAGTTAAAGCAAGTTTTTAAATCACCAATAAGAATGCATAGCAGCATGAAAATCATTAACAACCACTCTGAAGTCAGAATTCCAAGAGCTAGTCAAGCCCCAGAGATTACAAACCAGAACAGAATGAGGATAATGTATTGGCAAGAATGTTAAGACCAAAGAGAAGCTCATTTAAGTTGGCCAGCCTCTTTTACGTCCTGAAACTTGATGGTTATGTCACTTTACTATTATAAATACAAAAGACAGAAACATAAAAAGTTTAAAGTGAGTCATTTGGAAAATACGTGGGTGGCTGCAACTAATGACCAAGAATTAGGTGCAATCATTCTTAAAGTCAGTTTCTTAGATGCCAAAATGCAATTCAAACAAAGATTGAGTAATCAACAATTAGGAAGAAAAAGCAACAGAAAAACATTTTCAATTTACATCCACAGGGATGTCAACCAGACAAAACTTCAACTACCACTCCGTAACTCAATCCATCACTCAAATTATTGAACGTAACAAGTGCAGAATAAGATCTTAGATCCTGATAAAAGAATCTAAAAGGACCAAACGGCAGCAACATCCAATATCTTGTTATTCCATTTTGTTCTGGCATATTCTTATAACTCAATCTTCATAGAACACAGTTCCTAGTACCCAGGAAAACCAAAGTGCCCAACCTTCCATTTCAATTGCCAAGTAGCATAAGAAAATATGACTAGCGGACAACTAACACCAAAAGGATGCTATTAGATAGGCCAAATCTAAATGAAAAAAGGCTCCCCATACTTGCCATTTTTGGAAGAAATTCATTAGAAGTTTAGAACCAATAAGATCTATTGGAAGAAGGCAGAGATTTCGAGTCCTAGGAGCTCACTACAGATAAAAACTCTGAGATACGTACACCAAAGTAATGGCAAATCTACCATTCAACAGAACTTACTAACCAAAAACATAGCTTTCTAGTAGACTCAAAGTGAAAAAAGGGCAGCATAATCCAAAATTTGCAAGGCAATTTTCCTCAATCCTCAGGGTTAGAAACACCAAACATTAAAAGGTTCGAACTTTATCGCTCAAATCAAGAAACAAAACGGTAACCAAATCATTGTTAAGAGCAGAACGAAGATAATGGGAGAGATCTGAAGAGAAGAGCAAAACTTTCAGGAGTTGTGGGAGTAAAGTAAAATAAGATGGTAAAACTGAAACAAAAGGGTATTGAAAGGATGTGCCTGAGCACAACATATACCTGGATAAGAATAACTAGCTGACGAAGTTATTGAACTCTGGTGGAGATCAGGAGACAACAAAAACAACAACATAGGTGAATCAAAAGCTAACAATGGTGGCAGACTATTTGCCAAATCTCTCTCTAAAGGACCACTCTTTTCTTTATTTCTCTACAGAAATGAGAATTCGCTGTTCGTGCCTCTCTCTCTCTCACACTAAAAATAAATTCTCTTCCTCTCTTCCTCCTACTAAAGATCGTTTCTTGTTCTTTGTGAGTGTCACCTGAGACTTGAGACAGCCGCAACAACTGGTGAGTTGTCTAGTTCAGCAAAAGCCTCCAAACTCAAGTAAAAATGATTATTAACCAACACATTCTTTGGACATAACAATACATTATTTGATAAAAGACTCTTGTTCTTAAACAATGATAATAGCCCTTAACCCAAATATAAAACTCACCTTCCCCTTCTCTCTGTCCCTCCCCTTGCTGTTAGGTCACTCAAATGACAGATAGGCATCAGATACTGATGTGAAATGTCATGTTTACCCCATTAACATTTTGTGGGGACACATTGCTTTTGCATCATTTTTATGTTGAACGTTGCTTACTTTTGTACCTTCATCCTTATGGGTCCTTTGATTGAAATTAGGACATGTAAAGAGAGATGCCCAACACTAATGGACTGATAAAGACATGATCTTTGTTCATGTAGAGGTGTTTACCAATATGGGTTTAGGCAGTTTTGGATTGATGAGTTTGATATTCAATATTTCTTCTTAGTTAATGGCAATTATATGTTTCTTTTTGTTGAATATCCAACTATGTCTAATTATGTATGATATGATCATTGTTTATATGAAATTAGAGATTCTGATTTGAGATATTGCTCATTAAAAATTTAAGCCAACAAAGAGTGAAGAATTCAAAATTTCTTTTATTTAAGAAAAGGGATGAAGTTTTGGAACATAAAAGAATTCAACCAATATTATTTTATTTTTCAATAATTATACAATAGTATCGCCCTATCATTATATTTTAATTATGAAATCTGTCTATAATAATTACGATATTCTTTCAAATTTTTAGAGAATAAAGCTTCGATATGATTAAAAAAACGAATTTTTTTAAAAAACATGAGATTCATTTTATCAAATTAATAAGTTCTATATAAATATAAAATTCTCAACTTAAGAATTGTATTATTCACATATTTATTGTGCCATTACTAAGTGATGTATTTAATGAAAATGATATAATAAATATATTTAGTATTTATGTGCTATAACCACTTTGTTTTCTTCTCCATATTTATTGCCTCTTACGGTATGAATTTCTCAAAACCCTTAACTTTCCTAAGTCATTAAGTGCCTAAAGATTATTAGATTCATGTGCAAGTGAGATCAAATTGTTAAACTTAAACTTGGTTTTCTCATCTTAATTACTTTCACTATTGATGCAAAGTCATTACAAAGGGTATGTAAATAACATAGCTCTTTCTTTTTGAAGTTGGAATTTCAAAAAGACATGAGGTAGGTAGGTAGCATTTAGAAGAGAGGGCACATGCCTTTGTCGCTTAACCAAGTGGTTGGGGGTTCGAATCCCACCCTTGAGAATGCAGCAAGCTCCTAGGCCAGTAACCCTCCCATGTTAGAGATGTTCCCGCAGCGAAAGGATTAGTCACTGATTTCGTCGGTGGATACCCTGGGTGCACAAAAAAAAAAAAGCATTTAGAAGAGAGATTGTCATTTTCTTGGTGTATGTATCAATTATAATGAACCATAATGCATCTAATCCTTTTTTTTTATTAGTTAAGAAAAGGATTAGTCAAAAGACATTTGAGATCATTCTTTAATTCCTTTCATCGAAAATAATATTTACATACATTAAACTATCATTAATACCTACTTTAAAATTTATATTTTTTAAAGGTTAAGGTGTAATTAATTTCATTTTAATAGATATCCATACTAGTGGCATGGTCAAGAATAGAATCTATGTGCTTGGACATAAGCCTATATTAAAACTTACATATCTCTCATTAGTTGACATGCACTCCCAATTTTGTTTATCTTATGTGGAATTTACGGGATTAGGTTAGATGTCCGTTTAGTGGACGACAGATATATATTACTCTTTTTGGGGTGTTTTGGAATTATTAATTGCTTTCTCATGAACAAAGTCTTTGTCTTGCTAGCATATTTTCAACTTTCTATTAGCAATAGAAAGACAATATCATGGTACCTTTTTTTCCTTTAATTTTAAGTCTTTGACTCTTTTTAAAAATTTGTATCTTTCATTGCTATTTTGATGAGAATTTGGTCAGTGCAATTGTTGATAGTTCAACAAACTTTTTCTATCATAAGCAATATTTTCAATACCGGATTAGAAGTTAAATCGATAAGACGAGAAGTTTAAGGATCAAATGGTTCAATTGGTACTAAATTGTCATAAAACGAATTAAAGATTGAATAAAATTGAAGAATTTAAAATGATTGAAAATATCATTCAAAATAAAATTTTAAAGTTTAATTAAAAGAAACTATTAAATGAAAATTATCGGTTTATTTACGTTTATAAAAACTAATTAGTTTATAAAAATTAGCTGATTAATTAATAAACTTATTGATTTTTAACAACAAAAGTTATTAAACCAAATCAAATCGAAAAATTGAAAACTAAACCGAAAAGTTGATCAGTTAAAACATTGATCGTAAGATTTAACTTATATTGTTTCTTACCTTTTATTATTCACGTTTTGTTAAAAAAATTCAAATGCATAAATGATAAACCAAGAAATATCAAATGAAGAAAAAATTAATTTTACTTTTGGAGTTCATCATGTTGGATTATTAAAAGAGTAAATTTGACGTTATTCTTACTTTAGAAGATTGAATCCAAAATAGTTGATGTGAATGAAGTATTACCAACCATCGAAGTAAGTTCTATTATAATTGTTGAAATAATTGTCATAATCACATTCAATAAGTTTTGTCTTATAAAGAACATTTCAACCACTTCAAGTAAAAATTGAACATAATCATATCTAGTTTTCTTGAAATTGACGTTTTAATAAGAATTGCACGTCATTCTCAAACTTGTCCTAATCATATCATCACCAAATACACCGAATTGCAATAACTTCTTTTGATATGTCTGTTCAACAGAATTTCGAATGTCCATATATAACTATAAATATTAACCATAGTAAAATGTAATATAGTAATCATTATAAATGTGGGATCCATTCTTGGATCATCTTTCAAATTATGCAAGTATGTCCCTTCTCTTAAGCAACACCAAAAAAGGGATGAAAACTATGGGTTTGGAAGGTGAATTGACTGGATTGATTTTTTTTGCGCAATTTAATTTGTGAGTTGGCTCGGGTCTAACATGGCCCGACTCGAAGTCAACGGTTTGGATATTGTCGCTCAAGTGGGCTATGGGATGGGCTCGGGTCTGAGTTGTCTCAGATTGAGAGTGACAAATGACGTAGTTTTTTTAATTTTCAAAAAATAATAAATTGAGATGGGCTAACCCAGCCCGCCTTGGGTCCGTCAAGCTATGGGCCAGGCCATGATGAGCTTGACCCCAACTTGGCCCATTACCTTCCTTGTTTGACGTTCAATTTTTAATAATCAATTTAAAAAAGATAATTTTTTTATATGTAATGAAAAAGTTGAAAATAACCTCATATTTAACTTGAATATTTATATAATAATTTATATATGACATATCATCATCTTACCTTTTTTTTTTTAATTTACGAGTTTTTCTTTCATTTCAAGTCTAACGAAATGATATTATCTTGTTTCATGAATCACATAGAATTTACTTCATGCTATGACTTATTGGCAAACAATATCTTATCTGCTTTAAGTGTTCATTTTTATGTTAAAGGGGGTGGTGAGATATTGGTATTAAAGATAGAAAGTCTTTACTCTTATCGAGTAGTGAGTGTCTAACTTGCTTGCCTTTTTTCTTTTATTCTTTTTGGAGCTGAAGTTCTAGGGATGTGGGATATTATTGAATTGAGTTTAGTTTTTCTTATTTTCTCAATCTTTCATTGGTTAGTTAGCATAATAATATTAGGTCTTCAATTTTTTATTTTCGACACAAAGCACCTATTTTTGATTTATTTTGAGCAAACTAACATATAAAAAAGCTTCATTGTATTAATTTTATGATTCAAATGTTTTATGAAAAATGATGATAAATTTCATTCTTTAAATTTTTTAAATTCAACATAAACTATAAATTTTTATCATTTGGAGGAGATGGATTAGTTAAGATACAAATTAACTAATTTAGATAGCAACTTATCATCATATACCAATAAAAGTTTTCTTTTTCAAAAAATATATTGAAATATATAAGAACCCTAGTCAAGGGGTTCTCATTCTATCCAATACGATATCAGAGCTTTAACCTATCTCTCGCTCTCCCCCGTTTCTATTCGTGCATCTCAATTTCGATCCGGCCGCCGAACACCCCTTCACCTACTGCTGTGACTAGCCTCTGTGTCACTGTGATCTTTAACATTATCAGGTCAGCTGGATGTCAAAGCAAGACATCATCTTATCTGTGCGCTATTTTCAGAAGAGTACAAAAAGATATCATACGGTTCTACAATAAAAGAACTATGGGACAAGCTTCAAGTTATTTTAAAAGAACGAAGGAGGTAAAGAAACATAGATAAGTTTTTTAGTGCATCAATACGAAACTGTTTGCATGAAACATGGAGAAATAATAGACGAATTCTTCGGAAGGAGCCTACTAAACGATAAAAAACTTGTTAAATGACAGGAGCCTATTAAATGAAAAGTTTTGTTAAAAACAATTTAAAACATAAAGTATCTGTTAAAATTGAAAAGAACCTCTTGCAAATTAAAAACAGAAGGAGATAATTATAAAATGAAGGGGCCTCTTGTTAAAATAAACACACACATATACAATATAATGCGAAAATTTAAAATTTAAGAGAAGAGAGAGAAGGACGTAATCGATTTATACTGGTTCGGCTGACAACTCAAGTCTACTTTCAGTCCCCAAGTATCTAACTTGAGTATTTCAGTATAAAAACTAAGTAATAATTTGACAAGCCCTTCAAGCTCACAAATACATATTTTTCAAGGTTCTCCAACCTTCTACACTCAAATTGTATAACAAGCTTCTAAAAGCTTATAGAAGAATAAAATGTAAAATCAAAAATAAGTTTTCAAATAACAATTTCTCTCTTGATAGAGTGCTTTCACTTTCTAAGGCACAATAAGAATGATATGACTTTTAAGAATATAGATGCTGCTCAAATGTTTCGAAAGTTTGAGTATGTTTGTTGCTTCAAGTGCTGTTGCACTTCTTTAAATAGTCAATTTATTTAACTAATCATTGCTTCATCTTAATTTTGAGTTGACTTTAGATTTTCAATATCATCTTTGCAAGAAAATTTTTTTTGGAGCTAATTATTCAGAACAGTAAGATCCTTTCAGATGTTAATAAGAAAAGTTTACTAATAAGGTTCTTGCAAGAAATGAAATAATCTTTCTATGATTTTATTTCTTTAAAAAATACCGTAATTTATATAAGAAAATAAATCAAATTTAAATTTTGAAATATTATATAGTTATTATCAAAATCGTTAAAACCCACGAGGGCTGTGGTGGAGTGATACGGGCTCCTTTATCCTTAACCAAGGTCTCGAGTTCGAGTCTTGAGAATGGAGTCGCTTTAAAACTCGTGAGGGAGAGCTTCGCCGCCCCACAAGGGCCCTACCTAGCTCGAATCCAGATTAATCGATTGCCCATGTGACACCAAATACCGGATGGCTTGACCAAAAAAATTGTTAAATATAAACCTTGAGCTGACAATAGCTACCAAAATGTTCGCCAACCTTCTACGGTTCACTGCAGAATAGGCAGTGCCGCAACCGAACAACAACATCAACAAACCGTTACTTTGCCTTCCTACTCTAAGATACTCTATAAATAACGTGTTAATTAATTACTACGCTAGTCCAGCTCATGTGGGATTGGGAGGGCCTGTGGACAGCCATTAAAAAAAATTAAGGGGGCGTTTGGTTTAAGCACGAATTTGAAAATGGGTATGAGTATAATAGTAGAAGGGAATGGGAATAGGAATGAGAATGAGAATATGAATGGGTATAAAAAAAGATGTTTGGTTTGTAACTTTGGTTTTTGTATTAATATCAATAATGTTGTTGTTATTGTTATTATTAATAATAATAAGATAATTAATTTTGTATAATAAAATTAATAATAATAATAAAAGATAATTAATTTC
>JANZLH020000363.1:689187-706616 GCA_026770325.2 Erythroxylum fimbriatum
GATATGATTTTTGGAAAATAACTAGCCAGGTAATGCTCTTCTTACTCACATACTTGGCCCTTTTTATAGAATAAGAACCAGGTGGTATAATGTTTTGCAGAGAATCAAATGCATGCATGATTAATTTTTCACGTGTTTGATTTATGATTTAAAAAGGTCCAAATGTTAGGTAGAAAAACAACATGGATATTTAATTGAATATCCATGTTTCTACAAGGGCCAGATATGTCGGAACATCATTGGCTTCAAAAGCTAACCGCAAGGAGGCAAAGTGTGTGTTCAACGCAAAGTGTGTGCATGGGCCATGCAGCCACGCACACTGGTCAGCTGGAACCCGCACATGACACGAGTTTAGATCCTCTGTCTAATATTACGGTATTTTATTGTGTTCAATAAATCTCAGTTATTTATTTATATGAGTCCCGCATGAGTCCCGTGTGTGTCCCGCAAAATAAATAGTTGAAATTTTATGAAACAGAATAAGACAAAGTAATATTAGACAGAAGCTCTAGATTTTAGGTGACACGCCTCGTACACCTCTGTACATGGCAACAGATGTTATTTATGAGCCATGCAACCAATCACAAGAGGCAGCAGGAATCCGAGAAATATCCACCACCTGTTACACCTTGCGCGGGACGTGGCAAGCATACAATTATACATGGGCCATGCAACCACACACAATGGAGCCGGGCAGAAATCCAAAATTAACTAGGGACTCATATACCACCTGTTACGCGTGAACGAGACATGACAAGTACATGTGCAACACACAAATTGTGCATAGACCATGCAACGACAGCTGGAATCCACCCATGACACATGCCCTCTAGTAAGATCCAGTCGTGGACAGCACACAAGCATTTCATAGGCCATGCAACCAATCACGATAGCCAGCAGGAGTCCAAGAGTGGCATGGGACACGTACCTCACCTGTTAAAATTAAAATGAAAGCAAATGCATGCGCAGCTCGCACTGTGTGTATGGGCCATGCAGCCACACTCGCTGGTCAGCTGAAATACGCACATGACACGCCTCATACATCTGTTGGGAGGCTCAGAACGTGGCAGCACGCAATTTATGTATCCATGCAACCAAGTACAACAGCCAGCCGGTATCTGGGGAGTCCAATTCCTCTGTCCAGTTTTATGGTGTCTTATTGTGTCCAGTGAATCTCAACCATTTATTTATATGGGTCCCATATTTATTTATGTGAACCCATATAGGACCCGCATAAATAAATGGCTGAGATTCACTGGACACAATAAGACACCATAAAAATTGGACAGAGGATCTGGTTCCGTATCCGGGTGGGTCATGAGACATATGCACCACCTGTTAATAATTCAGAACATGCAGCAAGAGAAACACCAATTATAGCAATCAATTTTCTTCACATCAAAAAGTGATTAAATCCGACGGGTACAACTTGTAGAGTAACTTGTACACCACAGTTTTAATTTTGGCAACATCTTCACGGGTAAAAGTAGCAGCATCCAATTGTACGGCAGTCTGAGATTTCCAAAGGATATAAATTGTAGATAGGAAGCCTAAAGGTACAGCTTTGCACCGAATTAGGGCTCCATGGTAGTCCATTCGTAACCACTTAATGGCACGAGTAAGAGAGGACATTTCCCTTGTAATTCCCAGCCAGCTTCGGATGTTAAAAAATTCCTTTTTCTCACTCATTCAATCGCCCTGGCCAAGGTCTTGAAACAACCATTATGATCAATGACAACATAGAGCTCAAACTCATTACCTAGAGTTGATGGATCCCATCTTGACTCACCACTAATCAGATAGGTACTTAATTACATCCAATGATCATTCAACTAGCATTTTTACACACTAGGTGTCCGACATCAAAACATAATAAGTGACCTATTGATTACTATGATGATCTCAGGTCAAAGGAAAAATATACATTTAAATCCTTATAAGAATATCCCACTTGACAGTTCATAGGTAATATTAACCATTGGGAATTCTTAGTTTGGTCAGTTCAATGATCATATCTCCATATGCATCATCTATATATGTAACTTAGTAAATGAGATCTACTAATATCTATCCAATAGATACTATTACATATATATTGATCTAACCGGATCATTAAAGTCCTTATTTGATGATCCTATGATCAAGAACATTTTTAGATTAAATCCTCAAGACTTGACTCTCATTATCATAATCTCCATTATGATGGCAAGTGTATAAATTTAATCAAGGACTTATCATATTAGAATAATAAACAATAAACGTAATATGATAATAAAATCATTTGCCATGTTATTAATCAAAATTAATAATTACAAAACTAAAGTGTTCAGTCTATTACATAACGATTGGGTCATGGGCATAATTCCAACAGTTCATTGGTGTAGAGATTACTGCTGAATTTCTTGAACCAGTTGTTTAATCCTTTTGGAGAAGAGTTTTTGGCTGGTGTTTCCATTTCTTTTGGCAAGGTGAGATGTAAGGAGTATAGCAAGGACATGGATAAGTGATCTTGTAACTTTCTCTTATGGACAGAGAGGGCTTTGATACCATAAAGGAATTTGATAAACTGTATGTATTTCGTTTATTAACAATTGTGATTACAATATATATACACTTGATAGATAACGTTGTTTCCACTAATTACAGTAATACAAACAATGAAATCAAGGAGAATTAATTATAGAATACAATCAGGAAAAAATAAACTCTCTATAAATGGAATGTCCTAATTATATGCTCTGTCAATGATCAATTGAATCTAATAATAATAATAATAATAAGAGAAATCCTCCCTGACAAAGATTTATGTTCTGCAATGTTTTGGTCACTTCATCCTGAAAGTTCTATAGCTTGTAGTTCTTATTCGAGCTTAGCTTTAATCTCATCGTCTTTGTTATTTTGCAGCAAGTCTGAGACATTTATACTTATATTTTCTTCATGTTTAGAGAAACGCCCGTTTCGGAGCTCGATTTCTCAGAGAAATGCCCATCTCGAGGCTCGATTTGCTCAGAGAAGCGCCCATCTTAGGGTCCAATTTCCTCAAAGACATCTTCGGGCCCGTTTTCCTCAAAAATAGTCTCAAGGCCCAATTTCCTTAAAAAAACACCAGTCTTGGGGCCCATTTTTCTCAACGAAGCACTGGTCTCGGGGCTCAATTTTCTCATAGAAATACCGATCTCGGGGTCCAATTTTTGGATAGAAAAACCGATCTCAGGGTCCAATTTTCTCATAGAAATATCGATCTCGAGGTCCAATTTTCTCAGAGAACACCGGTCTCGGGGTCTAATTTTCTTATAGAAACACCGGTCTCGAGGCCTAATTTTCTCATAGAAACACCGGTCTCGGGGACCAATTTTCTCAAAGAAACACCGGTCTCGGGGACCAATTTCCTCATAGAAACACCGGTCTTGGGGTCCAATTTTCTCAGAGAAACCCCATTGTCGGGGCTCGATTTCCTCAGAGAAACACCGGTCTCGGGGTCCGATTTTCTCAGAGAAACACCGGTGTCGGGGTCCAATTTTCTGATAGAAACACTGGTCTTAGGGTCCAATTTTCTTACAGAAACATTGATCTCAGGGCCCGATTTCCTCAGAGAAACACCGGTCTCGGGGTCCAATTTTCTTATAAAAACACCAGTTTTGGGGCTCAATTTCCTCAGAGAAACACCGATTTTGGGGTCCAATTTTCTGATAGAAACACTATTCTTGGGGTCCAATTTTCTCAGAGAAACATTGGTCTCGTTGTCCAATTTTCTTATAGAAACACCGGTTTCGGGACCTGATTTCCTTAGAGAAACCCCAGTGTCGGAGCTCAATTTCCTCAGAGAAATACCAGTCTCAGGGTCAAATTTTCTTAGAGAAATATCGGTCTCGAGGTCCAATTTTCTCAGAGAAACACCCGCCTCGAGGCCCAATTTTCTTAGAGAAATGTCAGTCTCGAGGCTCGAATTGCTCAAAGAAAAGCCTGTCTCGAGGCTCATTCTGTTAAGAGAAACGCCCATCTCAAGACCCAATTCATTTAGAGAAATGCCTGTCTCGAGGCCCGATTTGCCCAGAGAAACCAAGCTTGAGGCCTTGTCAACGTCAGCTAGCTGGGCCAATTTGCCATCTCTGGGTTCACCTCCAAAACCAGGGGCTGACATAGGAGTAGTAGCCATTGGCATTCCTTGTCTGGACACATAACTGTATGGAACCGTAGTGCCTCCAAGGCCAGAGACATTTGTATTGTTTCCATCACCAGAAGCAAATCTACCGCTGGACATTGGTAATCCTACTTGGGCCACAGAACTGGTTGGAACCGCGGTGCTTTCAAGACCCTGGGAGTTGACTCCATTCATATTGTTTCCATCACCTGAACCGAAGCTACTGTTGGTCATTGTTGACTTCGTTGGGGCCGTAGTAGCAGCCATTTTTCTTATTGTAGTGCCTGAACGGTATGAGATCGGCGGTGAAGGATGTGAACTTGAGGTCTCTGACTGATTGTAATGTGACTTAGAGGGCTTCCCTCCTGATTGGACCTCTATTGACTTTAAAACTGTATTCAGCTCCTTAACGTGTAGACCTTGACGTTTTGAGATGGTCCATATTGAACCATTTCCTTGCTGTTGTTGAGTCTTTGGGCAATCTTTCAGCTTCTCCGATGATACTTCTAGAAACCCAAATAGAAGATTTAGTAAGAATTGAATTGAGTTTTGAATTCATTTCCTATCATGTCTATTCCTTTTCCTTTTTAAATATAAATAAGGAATCATTAAATACTTGTTAGATTATGATTAAAAAAGAGATATTATTCTTAGAATACATTACTCAAAATTACCCTTTTGATTGTACAAGCATATATGGAGCTCAGCATGTATGGAAGCAGAGGAGAACGTTCTTTTGCTGATATTATCACCAGTATTCGATATTGGGTCATTTCTGCCTAAAATTTCCAATACATCATTCACAATTTGCATCATAACATCAAGCTCCGGGCTGCAAAAGCATGAAGGTGGTGAAAAATGAAGTCCATCTCCATGGTATCTATTACAGAATCACAGAATTAGTAATTATACCTCGTCTTCTTAACGCTTCTCCCAGACAGGCAACCAGCAGCTGACATGGCAGCTCTCCACAGTGGTACTTTACCGCGGCTCCCACAGTCACTCTCATGTTTAGCAAAGTCTTCAGCGAAAACCCCACTTTGGTTTCTAACATCCGAAGCAGTCACATGGTAGAAGACAGGTATAACTTTTTGTCTGAGCATAGGATTTTCTCTACACTCCATAATCTTCACAAGTTCATCCAAGCTCCATGCGGAAGAAGCATAACCTTCAGAGAAAATAGTTAAGGATACCTTGGAACCTTGGATTGCGTCCATAAGTGCTGACTTAATATACTCGCCCCTTTTAAGTTTGTAATCGACGAAAATATTGAGAGATGCTTGATTAAGAGCTGCGATTAAATAGCTGAGGAAATTGAAACGGACGTTTTCACCCCTGAAATTCAGGAAGACGTCATATTTCTGAGAAACTTGAGAAGATACTGAGAAAGACGAAGCCATAGTACGAAGCAGATGCTGAGGCAGATTGTATATGTCACAACAAGAAAGTCAATACGTGCATGTATATATAAGTTGCTGCTTTGCGCGATCATCTTCCTCGAAAATTCCTTCAAAATGTAAATTAATAGGGTTGGGTGAGTGAAGGGGGAAAAAAAAAGCACTCAAGTGAGACTTTCTCACTTGAGTACAAGTCTACGTAGGAAAATATACAGAAAGATCCAACTTTGACGGTTGAACTCTCTTTTGCCGTCCTTCTCTACCTCAGGAAACTTAAGAAAATAAAGTGTTCACATTGAATTCAAAGGTAGAAACAGTTATATTATAGAAAAAAGGAGTAAATATATTGAATAAAACGATATTGGCTTCCAGAGCTTAGAAAAATCCAAGGTTTCTGTAGTTCACAATTATAAACATTATGAACGACGACTTCATGTCATTTTGTACTGTAGTAGTTGCTTTCGGCTTTTTAGGATTATGGTTCTTCTGATCAAATTTGTACCCCACTAATTCCGCTCCGCTCGAGCAGGGTGTGGGTTTAAGAGGGTGACATAAATCGCTGCTTACTCAAATTCACAAAACTCCCTCTCTTCTTCTCACTGCTGCTACCTTCAGTGTTTCTTCTGTTAGATTTAGTCTTATCATTTTTTAGTTTGTTGATTTTATCTCTTGAGTTGTTTTAATTTCTAACCTCTTCTATTAGACGTAATCTTTTCTGTTAGATAAAATCTTTTCTATTGTATCTCTAGTGTATAAATTCATTGCTGGACCAACAATGTCTTTGTGCAGCCTAAACAAACCATCACCAGAAACTTCTTCTTTCATAGTATTAGAGCCTAAGAAGCACAGACACGGACACGGATACGGGACACGACACGGACACGGACACGGGAACACACCAGCTTCTAAAATTTGGTGGACACGGACACGGCATATATATATATATATATTATAAAATTTAAAATTAAGAAAAAATTCAGAATTCATAATATGATATATATTGATTGATGTATTTCAAGACTTCTAACGTCTGGATAGTTCATACATATTTGATACTTTATAAGTCCCTCTCAAAAAATATGGAGCATATATTTCATCAAGCAATGTTTGAGCGGTCTCCAGACGTGTCCGAACTGTGTCCACCGTGTGTCAATGAGGGTCCGACACGTGGACACGACTCTATTTTGCCGTGTCCGTGCTACATATTTAGAGCTTTTGGTGATCAAAAACAATGTCTTCCACCAACTCATCTTCCACCTATACTATCACTTGCTCACTCAACCTTCTCCTCTTCCATCTGCTCCTTTACTGGCCTTCTTTCTATACCACAATTTAGCCACTTCATCAATATTAAACTCACCAGAGACAATTATTTGCTCTGGAAAGCCCATATGGTCCCTTATTTTCGAAGCCAACTCCTTCTGGGGTATGTTGATGGTTCTATCAAGACTCCTCCCACAATGATTCTTGAAACCTCAAATGATGAAATAAGTCAAGTTCCAAATCCTACTTATACCATCTGGTATTAGCAGGATTAGCTAGTTTTGAGTGCATTACTATCATCACTTACTGAGGAGATCCTTGATTCCTTGGGCACGTCTTGTTTCTCACCACATCAGTTGAGGTATGGAATTCTCTTGAACAGAGGTTTGCTTCTCGTTCAAAGGCAAGAATTATGCAGATATGACTTCAACTTTCCAACATGCAAAAGAAGGAAATGACAGCAACTAACTACTTACACAAAGTGAAGAGTTTAAGCGACACCATGACTGCCATTGGACATCCTTTCAAGGAAGATGAGACTGTCTCCTACATGCTCGCCAGGCTCGGTTCAGAATACGATCCCCTCGTCACTTTAGTGACGACACGTCCAGATACAATAACTCTTAATGACTTATATGCTTATCTCGTCAACTATGAGATGTGACTTGAGCATCACAACTCTGTTTTTCAGATGTCTTCATCAGCAAATCAAGTCTCACAAGGAAGCTTCTAAGAAGTCCGCACAGGACTAAATAGACGAGGAAGAGGCTGTGGACATGGCAGCTATCCAAGAAGATCCAACAATAACAACAATAACTCCTTCAGATACAATTTCAAGCCCACATGTCAAGTGTGTGGAAAACAAGGACATCATGCTCTTCATTGCTATCATCGCTTCGATCATTCGTTCCAAGCTTAAGATCAACATACTGCAGCTGTTGCAATCACTTCATATTCAATTGGCATCAATTGGGAAGCAGACTCAGGCGCTACCGATCACCTCACCAATGACTTGGATAGGCTAACCATGAAGGAATGATACACTAGATCAGACCAAGTTCAAGTCGCCAACGGGATAGGTTGGCAAATCTCTCATCTTGGTCATTTAGCTATTTCTGGTTCATATCGTCCTCTTTATCTTACCAATGTTCTGCATGTTCCCCAAGTTACCAAAAATTTGTTGTCTATCCATAAATTTACCTTTGATAACAATGCTTATTTTGGGTTCTATCCTAACTCTTTTTACCTAAAGGACATTCCAACAAAGAAAATTCTTCTTCAATGTAAATGTAAGAGAGGACTCTATCCTCTCGGAATATGCAAAGGTGTCAATTCTCTGATAAAGCAGCCTACCCATCATCTTCTCACTTCTGCCAGGACCAATCTAGAACAATGGCACAAGCATCTCGGTCATCCTTCTCCAGCAATCGTCTCAAGCATCCTTCAATTAATTAATCTCTCTTACTCTTCCAATAAGCAGTCCCATATGTGTGATGTCTGTCAACAAGGCAAAATACACCAACTGTCGTTTAGTTTATTTACCCGTGTAACTTCTCAACCTCTTAAACTCATTCATACCGATGTTTGGGGGCCTACTATTCCCTCAATCAGAGGTTTTATGTATTATGTAAGCTTCGATGATTTTATTCGTTTTATATGGGTTTATCTTTTAAAGTGTAAGTCTGATGTTGAACAGACTTTCTTGCATTTTAGAAACATGTTAAGAATTTGTTAAATTTCAAAATTTGTTATGTCCAGTCTGATTGGAGAGGAGAGTACCAAAGATTGCATAAATATTTCAAAGATGTAGGAATTTCTCATCGTATATTTTGCCCTCACACACACACCAACAAAATGGTGTTGTTGAGAGGAAGCATCGACACTTAATTGAAACATATCTTACTTTACTCGCACAAGCATCTATGCCTATTCGTTTTTGGGATGATGCTATCCTCACTTCTTGTTATCTTATAAACTGATTGCCCAGTAAAGTTATCAATAACGAATCTCTATTTCATACTTCACATAACTATAATATGGTAAAGGTTTTTAGTTGTGCTTGTTGGCCCAACTAAAAACTTGATTTTTGAATTCAACAATGTGTCTTCCTTGGATACAGTGTTATACACAAGGGATATAAATATTTACATAAATCTTTGGTTAGTTTATATTTCTCAAGATGTCATGTTTGATGAAACAGTTTTTCCTTTTGCCAAAACTAAAAACAATTTTTAGCAAACCAATTCCACTGTTCCAAACCTTGTCACTCTTCCTTCTCAACTCAGTCCTCAAACCTCCACATCCCCTGAACCAGTTCTAGTTAATGACCAAGTGGAGAGTCACACCCCCACTCCCTCATCAACTAGCACAACTAATTCTAGTTCAAGTTCTTTAGGTGATAGTGAAAAGTCCAGTTCTGAAGGAAGCTCCGAAGGAAGTACACTTGTTGCTTCTGAACCAGTGTGCATGGATTAAGATGAATTGTTGGATCCCGTTTCCGGAACTCAACTACTCATACAGATTCTCTCATACGTACACCGGAAAAACGACAAGCGGGAAATTGCTAATCGGAAAACGAATTGAACCCGCGATGGAAACCTTAGCCTAATCCCGAAAATCCCGATATAATTTTTTTTTCATCTTTCTTTCATCTTATTCATCTTAAATCCATTTTCATACTAAAAACTTAGCTCGGTTCAAATTTCGGGTGAATTGGAGGTCAATTGCAAAAGTTATAAGCGCCTTTTAATGTTGGATCCGCACAGATTTTAACCCCCACGGGAGGACCTGCTCTGGATCCAGGTACCGCACAGATTTTAACCCCCACTGGGAGGACCTGCTCTGGTACCGGTCCAAGGGATGACCCCTTGCGACCCCATTAATTGGTTTTGTCCTCTTTGGTTGGGTGGAGCCACGGCTCGAACACCCAACCTCAAGGTTTTGTTGTTTCTAAGAACACGCCTCTCACCAATTGAGCTAAAATCTGTGCGGTACCTGGATCCAGAGCAGGTCCTTCCGTGGGGGTTAAAATCTGTGCGGATCCAACATGAATGACATCAGATGAGGAGTCGATTATAAAATAAAGTGTCAAAACCAAAATAATTTACAGACGGCACCGTTCTTTATCCACTCAACCGAAAGGGGTTTGCTACTATCTCCACTGTCACACCAACTACATACGCTCAAGTTGTGACACGACCTCACTGGTGTCAAGCAATGGACTCTAAATTTCAAGCTCTCATGCGAGACAAGACATGACTTTTGGTTCCTTTTCGATAGGGACATAATGTTATTGACTCCAAATGGGTCTACAAAGTGAAACAAAAATCTGATGGCTGCATTGATTGATACAAAGCGCGTCTTATGGCAAAAGGGTTCAAACAACATCATGGCATCGACTACGAAGATATGTTCACTCCAGTTGTTAAGCTTACTACTGTCAAACTCATCCTTTCAATTACTGTTGCTCATGGTTGGAGTCTTAGATAGGTAGATGTGCACAACGCATTTCTTCATGGTGTTTTACAAGAAGAAGTTTACATGTGTCAACCGCAAGGATATGAAGACTTTAAATTTCCTTGATTTATATGCAAGCTCAACAAAGCACTTTATGGGTTGAAATAAGCTCCAAGAGCATGGTTTTCCAGACTGAGTACCAAGCTTCATGAGCTCAGATTTATGCCCTTGAAGGTTGACAACTCGTTGTTCATTTTCAAGTCATCAGAAGTACTCATCTATATGTTTATATATATGGACGACATAATTATAGCTAGTTCAAGTTCATGTGCTACTGATAAGTTGGCTCAGCAGCTGACTAGAGAGTTTTCTTTAAAAGATTTAGGCTATTTGAGTTATTTTCTCGTTATTGAGGCATCTCACGTCAAGAATGGTTTGCTTCTTACTCAACAAAAATATATTGCAGACCTTCTACTGCGAATAAAGATGACCAATTGCAAACCAATATCAGCTCCTATGGCCAGTTTAACGCAGCTATCCAAGACTCAAGGAACATCATTGTCAGAAGCTGAGGTATTTCTATATAGAAATATAGTTTGAGCGTTGCAATATCTTACTCTCACTCGTCCAGATATTGCTTACTCTGTGAACAAAGTATGTTAGTATTTACAAGCTCCAACTGATACTCATTGGCCAGCGGTAAAAAGAATACTTCGCTACATTAAGGCAACTCCATTGATGGGGATCTTCATTCAGCAGTCGAAATCCAAGCTTCTCAGTGCCTTTTCTGATGTTAACTGGGCAGGGTGCCCTGATGATCGAAGGTCTACCAATGGGTTTGCTATTTTCTTTGGGCTAAATCTTGTGTCTTGGAGCTCTTGAAAACAGTCAATAGTCTCTCGCTTAAGCACGGAAGCTAAATAGAAGGCAATGGTGAATGTTACGGTATAATTAATTTAGTTACAATCATTATTGAAGGAGCTAGAAGTCTACTAGTAAAGAGCACCCTCCTTGTGGTGCAATAATCTTGTAGCTACCCACTTGTCGACGAACTCGATATTTCATGAGAGAACGAAGCATATTGAAATAGACTTTTATTTTGTCAGAGAACGAGTGGCAATAAGAGAACAAAGCATATTGAGATAGACTTCATTTTCTCAGAGAACGAGTGGCAACAAGAGAACGAAGCATATTGAGATAGAATTTCAGTTCGTCAGAGAATGAGTGGCAACAAAGTCTTTAGATGTTCAGTTTATTTCATTGTCAGATCAAGTCGTTGACATTTTTACTAAAGCGCTCAATTGAGAGTTGTTTCACAAATTTCATCGCAATCTCAACTTAATTTCACTAGTTGAGATTGAGGGGAAGTTTTAGATTTTGTCTTATCGTTTTTTAGTTTGTTGATTTTATCTCTTGAGTTTTTGTAATTTCTAACCTCTTCTATTAGACGTAATCTTTTCTGTTGTATCTCTACTGTATAAATTCATTGCTAGACCAACAGTGTCTTTATGTAGCCTAAACCAACCATCACCAAAAAATTCAATGTAGCCTAAACAAACCATCACCAAAAAATTCAAGCTCACAAGTGCTTATTTTTTTAAGGTTTTTCAACCTTCTACAATAGTAGTATTTTGTTAGCGTCTGCAAGCTCTCAACAAATAAAATGTATAAAGGATTTTACAGTCTCTTTTGATAGAGTGATATCACTTTCTAATGCACAAAGAGTTTGATATAACTTTCAAGAATATTGATGCTCTAAGATATTTTGCAAGTCTCATGTCTGTGTCTTGTGTATTGTATGTTTTGCAAATTTAGTGACTCTTCCTTAAGTAGACAATTTTTTCAACTAATCTTTGCTTAATCTTCGAAATCCGCTAAAATCTTTGATATTTATACATTAAGAATAATGTTCTGTCAAAGCTTCCGGAGCTGATTATTGAAATTAGTAAGATCCTTCTGAATGTCATGAAACCATTTCTAAAAAGGTAAGTTTATAAAGAACGTACCTGTAAGAAAAAAAAGCAATTATTCCAATTATTTCCTTTGAATTATATTGTTACTTATATAAGAAAATAAATTCGATTTGAATTTTGAAAAATTATACAGTTATCATCAAAATTGTTAATCATAAACCTTAAGTTAACAAATTAGGTTTCCTTTTTTGCTTTAAAGTAAGATTGAAAAGAAGATTCCTTTTTACCTTAAAGAAATATTGAAAATGACATTCCTCTTTGTCAAAATAAAAGATTGTACAAAGGGTATTTTTCTCCTTAAAAGGAGATCCATAGTGGAAATTCATGACAAGTCTTAAGAGTGGATGTAGACAAGGATTATAGGTCGAGCCACTACAAATTAGTTTGTGTTTCTCTTCCCTTACTTTTTGTTTTATAATTTAATTCATTTGATTTGATTTTATATTTGTATTTCTGATAATTTTTGACGCTCTTCATAAAAGTATCAAACATAAGCCAAAATTTTGATTATACCAAATTCACCCCCTCTTGGATACCATTAAAGAATAACAAACGGTATCAGAGAGCGGGTCTATTATGTTAAAAGAGAAATGGGATCCCTAAGATAAAATATTAATCTCCTTAAATAGTAAAGCTGTCTACATCTTGTTTTGATGCAATTGGTATCATGTGTATTGGCATATCATAGTATCGTGTGTGTGTTTGTAAATGATGTGTTGTTGTGATTGATGAATACATAATTATAAAGTGCTTTGAAACCTTTGAGAGGGCAAGAGGTACTGTATCTTAGATGCGATAAGTAATGGGTGGTCGACTGGTCGGAGTGCTAGAATGAAATAAATACCATTTTGTACTTGAACTGAATGTTCGATGTTAAATTGGGACAGAAAGCAACCTATGTTTGTAGAGGATGTCCGATATTAACATGAATATATAAAGTTAGAGTAGGGCATAAACTAATCAGTAGTTGCTCTTTGTGATTGAAAGATTATAGATTTTAAGTCACCAAAACAATCTTTTTTGTGAAAATGCAAAAAAAAAGAAAAACCGCATATAATTGATATCCTTCCTCTTATCCTCATAAATAAGAGAGCCTTATGCACCGAGGTTTGTTGACTTTATGAAAAGACTTAGGCCTAAGTTTGATAATCAATAATAAAGGAATCAAAATAAAAAACAAGAATGAGAATGAAAAGTAAAAATTAAAATGAGAATAAAATAATTAGTTATACATATTTAGTATGTAATTATTAAAAATAAGATTAAATGAGTTAATAGTTATGATAGTGTTTGGCATCAAATATTAGGAATAATAATGAATTTCTTTACTTATATTTAGTTATTATATGATTTATTCTGTAAATAATTAATCCAAAACTTTTGTACTTTATAAATAATTAATAAAAATAAAAGTTAGTAATTTATATAATGATAATAATTTTATGACAAAAATAAAATTAAAGAATTACACAAAACTTGCTTTATTTGGTAAATTAACAAAACAAAATTAAAAATTTTGATAAAAATCAGTATCCTTTTAATAATATCTATTCTTAATAATCAAACAAGTTAAAGTAAAAAAATAAAGTCCGTATTTTCGCGCCCACCTCTTTATTATTGTTTTTCCCCTTTTGATTGTTGCATATTAACCAGCCATTACTAAGCATTTATAGTCAGCGGAGAGCGAGTCCGAGCTAGTCTTAGGGAATTATAGAGCAACTGCGCTGTTATGTCATCTCCTGTCCATAGAAATTCTTGCATTGAATTGAAAGTAGAAGCCCAGTACGAGCATGAATGAAGTTGTTTTACATTATTAACCTAAACCCACTGCACCTAACGTAAGGTTCTTTTCTAATTAATTAATGAGAAGGAAAGACTAAAATGGACCAGCACTTGCCTTGTAGCACTCAACTTGAGATATATTTACCTAATTATAAAGTAATTGAAGTTGAAAAGTATCCACCATTCCTGAAAAGAGACTAATAGATTCAAGTCAGGGATTTTAGTTTCTAGTTTTGACTGTTTCTTCATTTCTGAACCTGACAATAGCAAAGGTATCGAGTTTCCAGGATGCTGTGAGCCGTTGAATACAATAATAATAATAAAAGAAATCCTTCCTGGTAAAGATTTGTGTTCTGCAATGTTTTGGTCACCTCATTCTGAAAGTTCTGTAGCAATTAGTTTCTTATTCGAGCTTAGCTTTAATCTCATCGTCTTTGTTATCTTGCAGCAAGTTTGAGACATTTATACTTCTGTTTTCTTCATATTACTTGGAATTTATGGATGTGAAGATTAAGATTTAAGCTTAACTTGGAATTACTATCTCTAATCTGCACGACATCCTTGTAGTCAAACGTTACATCCAAAAAGGAAAAGGCATGATCCTCTCGATTTTGCAGATTCTAAGACTGATCAACAACTTCAATGCATTACATTCTTAATTAACAAAAACCCACTTCGTATTTCTTTCTTCTACTTCAATCAGTGTTTTATTGCTGCACAATGATCAAGGACAATCTGGAAATCGCAAGTGGTCGAAGTTACCCAACTTTGCAGAATGAGAGAAAGTGGGGTCAGCTCCAAAACCAGGCGGTACACCTCCAAAACCAGGGGTTGGCATAGTAGGAGTAGGGTCAGCTCCAAATCCAGACGGTACACCTCCAAAACCAGGGGTTGGCATGGTAGGAGTAGTAGCCATTGACATTCCTAGTCTGGACACAGAACTGTATGGAACCGTGTTGCTTCCAAGGCCAGAGCCATTTGTATTGTTTCCACCACCCGAAGCAAAGCTACTGCTGGACATTGGTAATCCTACTTGGGTCCCAGAACTGGTTGGAACCATGGTGCTTCCAAGACCATAGAAGTTGACTCCACTTCTATAGTTTCCACCACCTGAACCGTGTTGTTCAATGTTGACTTCGTTGGAGTCGCAGTAGCAGCCATTGGCATTCTTAGTGTAGTACGAGAACGGTATGACATCGGCGGTGAAGGATGTGAGCTTGAGGTCTCTGGTCTCTGACTGGAATGTGACTCCGAAGGCTTCCCTCCAACTTCGACCTCTATTGACATTAAAACTGTATTCAAGTCCTCAACGTGTATACCTTGACGTGTTGAGATGGTCCATATTGAACCATTTCCCTGCTGTTGTTGAATGTTTGAGCAATCTGTCAGCTTCCCTGATGATATTTCCAGGGGCTTTCTGCCTAGAATTTTCAATACATCATTCACAATTTGCATCGTAACATCAACCTCCGGGCTGTAAAAGTATGAAGGCAGTGAAAAATAAATTCCATCTCCACAGTATCTATTACCGAATCATAGAATTAGTAATTATACCTCGTCTTCTTCACGCTTCTCCCAGTTATGTCGCCAGCTGCCGCCATGGCAGCTTTCCATAGTGGTACTTTACTGGCGTTTCCATCGTCACTCTCATGTTTAGCAAAGTCTTTAGCGAAAACCCCACTTTGGTTTTTAACATCAGAAGTAGTTACATGGTAGAAGACCGGTATAACTTTTTGTCTGAGCATAGGATTTTTGCTACACTCCATAATCTTCACAAGTTCGTCCAAGCTCCATGCGGAAGAAGCATAACCTTCAGAGAAAATAGTTAAGGATACCTTGGAATCTTGGATTGCGTCCATAAGTGCTGACTTAATATGCTCGCCCCTTTTAAGTTTGTTGTCGACGAAAATATTGAGAGATGCTTGATTAAGAGCTGCGATTAAATGGCTGAGGAAGTTGCAACGAACGTCATCACCCCTGAAATTCAGGAAGACGTCATATTTCTGAGAACCTTGAGAAGATACTGAGGAGGAGGAAGCCATAGTAAGAAGCAGATGCTGAGGCAGATTGTAAGTAAGTCACAATAAGAAAGCCAATGTACGTGCAATAAGTAGAAGAAATTGCTTTGCACGATGATTTTCCTTGAAAATCCCTTCAAATGTAAATTAATTGGGTTGGGTAAGTGAAAGGAAGAAAACAAGTACGCAAGAGAGACTGAGTACAAGTCTACGTACGAAAATATACAGAAAGATCAGCGTTGAATTTCTCTCAAGTTTCCGACCTTTGAAAATCGCGAAAACTTTGTAAGGATTTTTTAATCCAACGTGTAGGCTTATATGCTTATAATTGTATATAAAGGCTATCATATAAAGTTGAGCTCAATTAATTAAAGTGGTCTAATATTGTTTATAGTATTTTGAGCTTTATACATCTATTTTAAGTGTGAGCTTTATATGTGTAGAGACCGAATTTATAATTTCTAGTTTTATGATGGGTCAAACTAGAAATTAGAAAAAATAGATTAAGATTTTACCCTAATATAAGTGGTTATGGTCCCCAAATTAAAAGTACGCTTAATTCTTTTCTGACATCCCATTATCAAAAAGAAATCAAAGAGTTAAGAAAAACTTTAGTAAAAAACTACATTCTAATTTGGAAGACAAAACTGCAAGATTCTAGTACAGATTTTAAAATAAATGCAGGTATGCTTCCGCTTTTATTTAATTCTTGGTGATTTGATATGAACGGATCCTGTCTTTAAACGGATTAAAATCCTACAAGTAATATCAAAGCCTTTTTCATAATTAAATCATAAAGAATGGTTTGACTTCCGTGATCTTGAAATTGTTTCTATATGAATTTGGTTAATAAAAAAAGAAATCATGCGATGTTTGTAATCAGGAAAGGTCGCTCTCAAAATCTTTATCGCGTGGTTGTTTTATCGTTGATCGAACATTACGGATTTTGTTTTGTTAATTGTTCAATACGCGTTGAATCCATTGGATAAGGATTTGACCATTAGATAAAGATTAGGATTGCAGCCTTATTCTTTATCCAATAACCATCACAAGTGAACGGTTCTTTCTGTTTAGTTAATGAAGTTAACAATGTTTTTTTATTGACCAATGGATTTACTCAAAAGTTTTAACATCTCGTAAAGTTTTAAATCTATACTTCTTAGTATGCATGTTATTGATTAATATTACGAGAGATGAGTGAGTTTTGGGTCCAAATTTTATAATTCAATTCATACATGTAATTGAAACCCATCTTCTAGTATAGGAATTCAATTACATTGAAGCTTGAGGTAGTGTCTTGCTCTTTTGCTCTTTCATTCTTCGGACTACTTCACTTCTCACTCTCTTGTGCTTCACTTGATTAGATTTCAAAGACTATTAATTAAAATATTATTAATAA
>JANZLH020000363.1:820400-830437 GCA_026770325.2 Erythroxylum fimbriatum
TCTTTATAAGTAAAATTTTACGGTTCTTTACTTATTTAATTTTTTATTGATAAAAATATAATAAATTTATAAACAAATCTTATATGAATCAAAATTAACTTCATTTAATTTATATATAAAATTAATTTGTTTATATTTTGTAATTATAATGATACTAAATTCAAATAATTTTTATTTTTGTTTAAAAACTAAAATAAAGTAATTTTATGTAGAAAATAAAACTACTAAATTCAAATAAAAAATATTGTTTCTAAATAACCGAAGAGTCATTTTTATCCCTAATTCCAATCTTACCTGTCCTTGGCAGCCCCGAGTATGATGCAGTGGTTGACATTGTAAATGATGTTCTGAAAGCCTTGGGACGACCACCAATGGAAAATAAAGTCAACGACTCCTCCAACTCGATTAAGTTGATACAAACTTTAGAGCTTCAAGTCAAAGGTAACATATGGACTCCATCTTCATCATCATCTCAAGGCATACGTATCGAGACTCTAGATTCAGTACTCCTGAACATGCTCAAGCTTCAAGCTCACCCATCGTCATCATCACTTTCCTTAGAGTGCAATACTCAAACATGCTCCATTTACCGTCAGGATCGGACATATCAACTAAATGAGGGGTCCAAAATTGCAAGAGCACCATCAGGTTCTGTCCAAAATATATCTTATCCTACAACTGGTAAGTTATATTTGCCTGGTGCAAGGGAGACATCTAGTTCCTTTTTTTTGTCAGGAACAGAAGGTAAAATTGTCTTGTACTTCACAAGTTCACAGTCAATTAAAATAACTTATGATAACTGTCGTGAAGTTCGGATGATATTCAGGGGATTACAAGTCCTTGTCGACGAAAGAAACACTAATGCAGTGAGTCAGTACACGGAAGAGTTGAAGGATGTGCTTAAGAACAACTTTTGTTTGCCACAAGTGTTCATCAATGGAAAGTATATTGGGGGTGTTGATGTGATCAGGGAAATGAACGAGAATGGAAAGTTGAGGAGCCTCGTTGAGCGATTTCCAGTTCGAAATCGTCCACCGTATTGTAATACTTGTGGAGAAGTTTCCATCGTCGACTGTCCATATTGCAAATCTGGAAAGAACTGCTCAAAGTGTAAAGACAGAGGAATGATCCCATGCCCTGCTTGCCAATCATGAATCATGATGCTCCACAGTGCTTATTTAGGCTTTGCAAACAAGTCCAAGTTCGATCATTTTCGAATTTTTTGGGCTTTGGCAGATTCGGAAATTTAACTTCAGAACTCATTAGTGTTGAGGAATTTTACTCATTTTGGCATATATCGTTTAGTTGAGAATGTTCAATTATTTCTAAATTAATTTACAAATATATTTATATCATTTAAAAAGAGTTGTTAGGAATTAAAGATAATTAGGAAATGTCTATTTATTTTTTGTATTTTTATGCCAAATTTTTAATTTGAGAATAGCCTATGTTGCATTTCAAGTCATTATATATTGATAAGGTTAAAAAATATATTTTTAATTATTCTTAAAAATTTATAGTTCTATATCCCTACTTTTCCTCCTTGTTAAATGAATTTTCTTCCCATGAAATAAAAATTGTTAATACGAAAAGTGACATAATTATACATAAATTATTATTAGTTATTTTTCAGTATATAATAATGCAAAACTGAATTTATTAATATATAAAATTGTATTTTTAATTGTAATATTTTTATTAAAATGCATATTAAAATTTAACATTTTAAACTGTTTAAACTGACTAGTAATGTTATGATATTCTAATAGTCTTTTAATTCAAGAATAGTAAAAGAAATTATAATTTATCTTCATCTTGAAAATAATAATTGATCAAGAGTTCAGATATATTAAAAATTATAAATATCATTTAATTTGAGTCTATTACCTAATTCTGGAACATTAATTTATTATGTAATTTATTCATAACGTTAATATAATACATATTATATATATATATATATAAATAGAGAGAGAGAGAGAGAGTCACAGAGTTATAAATTTTCACATATAAAATTATCATACTGGTGAATGCTGTTGCTAGCAATTAAATATAAAAAAATCAACTTCTTACAATATAATTAATATAATAGTGAAAAGTAAGGATCATTTCTATGAGAAATTTAGACGTTAGTTATTACTTAATTGAAATACAAAATTGAAAAATAACTAATAAAAAAACAGTGAGAATTTAACAATTAATAGGAATAAATCTTAATTTCCGGTCTCCTTCATTATTCAACTTGCATTGATCATCGATTCTAAAAAAAATCAATTTATTGGTTAAGTATTTACCATGGTAAATTTCTTTACCTATTTTCTTATATGTTTAGTTAATCGAAAATATATTCGAATTAGCTTTTATTAATCAATAACCTACATAAGATCTCATATTTAATTAATTAATAGCTTTACGAATCAAGAAAATAGACAAACTAGACAACATATACACGATTTATAGTTAGCATAGACAACTATATTTTTAGAATTATGTCTCTAAAGTAATAATCAAAAATTATAGTCGTTACTTTTGATTAAAAGAATTAAACATCAACCTATTTAATATAACAATTGATTGAATAAAATCACAAATTAGTTACACACAAACATAAAAACAAAGTATATCTTGACATAAAATAAGATTAATTTCTATTATGTATAACTTTAAACATCAAAAAGTAAAAAAAATTTAACACAAAAAAGATAAAAAAAATAAAGACACTAACACATATTTAAAAGGAAAATATTAAAATCAAAACATCAAAAAGACTGCAAATAAATGTTAGGCATGCTAATATGAGTTTTATTTTACCTGAAATTAATGAGACAAATTTGTAGAATTTAGTAAAGCTTAAATTTGAGAATCAACTTTAAGTTAAACTTTAAATAATTCAAACAATCTAATTTTTAACTTAAAAAATTATATATTAAAATGGTATTATTTTAATCTCTAAAAATAATATTATTTTAAATTATTGAAATAAAATTTAAATTACACAGCTCAAATTAGACTAGATCAATTTATGGCTTTGTTAAAAATTGAGCTGATAGGCTTAATTTTATGATTAGGCTTCACAACGAAACTCAGGTCCAGTCCAAAATTAACGGATCAGACCTAAGTTACCTAGACCTTAAATTCAGTTTTCTAGACTGCTCAAACTTAACCTACTTGAGGCCCAATAGGCAATGAACAGATGATACTGTTTTGTAAAAAATGAAGACGTTTTAAAATATTTTAAAAAATAAAAAGACGGGCCGAACAGGCCTGGCTTGATTCAATTAGGACCCAGTTAGGTCCAGCTGACCTTGGGCCTGACAAGACCCAGTCAACGGCCCGGATTAAAAGTGGTCTGGTTGGGCGTAAGCCGACCTATGTATTGGGATTCTTGATAAATGCGCACTCCCGCGGTCCCACCTGTCCACTGCCACCGCGTTGTCATTATCCACGCATCTTTGATCCTACACCGTCACACTCTCGCTTCTTCCGTACTTTATCCACACAAAATTCTATATATAACACAAAACCATTACCTGCCCCATTGTTTCTCTGTCTCTGTTCCAACATAAATGGCTCGATCGCTCTCCCTTTCTCTCTCTAAGACTTACCTAACCACCACAGCCAACATAAGATCTTCCTCCGTGCTCCGTTCACTCTCCACCGTCCCTCCGAACCACGACCTGGCCGGCGACGAGCCTTCCGGCACCGCCACAGACCCTTTGGTCCGGAAGCTGGAGGACGTCATACACCGGATCATGGTGCGCCGGTCTGCTCCCGATTGGCTGCCGTTTTTACCGGGGCACTCGTACTGGGTTCCCCCGCCGAGATCGGCATCTGGGTCTCTTGGGATTGCTCAGTTGCTTGAGAAACTGGCGAATCCTTTGTCGGATGAGGAGTCTCTGTCTACCACCACTGTTCGTGGTTGGCCGTCTTCTGATTATTTTATTAAAGGTGCTCATTTTGATACCCTTGCTCATTAATTCATTTCTGGGTTTTTGATTGTTTTGTTGCGTGATTGTGGTACGAACTAAAAGATTTGATCTTTTATCGATTTCTGAAGTCGGTCTTATTATTGTGTTTTAGGGGAATTCTGGATATGGGTTTGGCGTGTGATGTTGAATTCTGTTTGATTTTTATTTTCTCCTTTTCTTTTTTCTTCTTCTTGTGATTGGTAGTGTTGAAGGAGCGGATTGATGACATATTGCTATATAGATGATGAGAAAGGCTGGTTCTTTACTGGAGTGGTTTCATTGAATTGGGGTGATAGGCTATTGGGGGTGATAAACTATAATTCGTCAATGTTCTTCGATGGTTCTCTACATGGTTAGGCTTTTATAGGCGTATCTGATTTTACATGGAGTCTTTTCCCAGGGATGGGGAAAGGACATAACTCACAGCAGAAGGTGATCAATATCTGTAGCTTACTAAGTTGCTTTGTTATAAAGCTGCGGTCGAACTGGGAAGCTCTTGTCATTATTGTGGTTATCAGTAGCAAAAACCATCTTACTGGTAAATAATATGAATCGTGTGAGTTCTTATCTTTAGGTTTCTGTTACTGAAGTTAGTATATATATATATGGTGGAATCAAATGATTTCGATCGTTTTGTTCTCATTAATTTGGGGTTAGTCAGATTTTGAATATCTGTTGATCTTCTAAATTCTTTGTTACTACCAAATGATTAATTGCTTAGTTGCTTGTTTTCTTTATTCTATATAGCCCTAACATATATCAGGCAGTATTCTTTATAGAAGTATAAAGTGTGCTTATATTTACTTGTCTTTTTATGCTTCCATTACAGATGCACCACTTTATATGGACAAGGGCGATGTAAATATCACCCCAACCAAAGCAGAGACGACGACAAATCACGATAATGTGTCTCAGTCTGAAGAAGATGACGGATGAACTGCCCTTTCAAGTAAATAAACATCTGGGTAAGGAGCATGTTTCTTGTGTAGGATTTAATGATTTTCTTGTCTAAATTCATACAATTGGCATGCTTTCGACTCCTTTGCAAAAAAGTTTGATGTTTTTGGTAAGTACTTGTTTTATGTGTATCCATATTTTGTATGGAATGGTAACAACTAACAAGTTAGATTAGACACAGCTTCAGGGAAAAAATACATGCAAGCAAAGTTGCTAAGATGTCAGGCAATTTTGTATGTTAAGAGCAGGAATAGATTGTCACTTGGGTGTCTGATTGTGTTTTTCACAGTTGATTTGTACATATTATATAGGGAGAAGTATTGAACCTGAAGTGAAATATTACTTCTGATAATAAACAAGCAAGATATTGAAAGCAATGTGGGAGTAAAAGAGACATAATGTTTGTATTTGCGGTCTCCGAGTGAAGAATATAACCTTTTCAATTGTAAGCCAGCTCTGTTTCTCCAGACTATCAATTCATGAACTCTGGATGCAATGAACTATATCATCATCATATGGATACAACTGGGGTCCTAAAATCAATGCAAATTACTATACTATACTTACATATGCATGTACTTTATTTTACGGTTTCTCTAACTTTCATTTTGATTGATTGCTTATCACAGAATATGCAGGCTCATCCAGAGACTTGTAAATGTATGTAGAAACAGGAACAGAAGTGAAATGAAGATCCGTCGACTAAATGACATTTGGTAGAGCACGGTGAGGTGAATTTTTGACTTTATTCAGAAATGAGATTTGCCCTGGGAGCCTTCTGATCACAATTGTTCTTAATGAAGTCAATAGCTATCCTTTGTATTGTTTTCGTGTAACTTGACACTATATGCTTGGACCAGATACATATTCCCGAGTTGTAGCTCAGTTGTAAATATTTTGAATAATATCAGGTCCTTTATCCGTGCCACTTTCGCTCAACAATTACGATGATTACATTTTGATCATTTCAAATGGCATGTGAGAAGCCTAACATTTGCTTTTAGTTTGACTTGGCCTCAACGACAATGTATTCCAAAAGAATGTTTCAAGAATTGATACATTCTGTAATTTGCTTATGATAGCTAGACAAATGATACGAAAATTCCATTTCCCCACAAAGGTCATGAGTAGTATACACAATAATGGTTGATATACAGATCTTAGAACAGACAGAAGAGTAACACAGCAAAACAGCAGTAGAATCAGCTTCCATGTACAGAGTTGGTAAGAACCATTCACATCACCGGTATTGCTTATACACGTGCTTCCAGAATGAGACCAAACCTTGATGGATCACCAAGCCTGGAGTTTTTGGCAAAAACACTAAAACGTGAGAAAAACAGCGATATATCATAAAGAAGTATCCAAAAGTCTGGTTTTGCACAGATGTGTGTGGTTGGCCTTGCTAAAAAGCAAAATCTAGCGCACATATTCGGTTTCATCTACTTGTCAAAAATTGCAAAGGTTTTTTACATGATATTCTGTAGACACGGATTGCACAACCGAAAATCGTTATTGCAAGTGGAACTTGAAAGATATCTAACGAAAAAGTTTGAAGAAGTGACTAAGGGAATATTGAAAACTAAATTGGAAACTATAATCTCATGTTTGACCTAGATAATGGACTTTTATCAAGAGAAGTACATATGATTAACTTACTTTACAGGAAAGCATATAGTTCCAACTAAAAGAGGCCTAACATCCTTAGTTCTGTGACATGGCTGGCCTCAAGTTCAGGAACATTTTTACCAGCTTCTCGATCTTCCACCACATATTCCTGACAATTCGATAGCACAGAACATTTTGGAAACCAGAAACTGTGATTAAGCCTATCTTATTGCAGATTAGGCATGCATGACGTATCAGATTTACCACCAAGCTTGAAGAATAGATGACAAACCTTTGTCAGTTCTTGCTTGGCAAGAACATGATAATGCCGTTCACTGATCCTCTGTCCACATATTATGGCAATGAAAAAACCATACAGCAATCCCACCAGAACTATAGCTAAAACTGCAGTCAGAAGAAAGTATAGAAATGAAAACAAAGCAAAGAAGCAGAGATCATTACATCTGTGATTATGATGAAGGAACAAAATCTGTAACAAGACAAGAGGTAAAACTTGCATGGAATTGGTCAATCTTCCAACTAGATTAAGAATATATAAGAGCTGAAAATAAACAAGAGTAAGCTTTCGTAGAAGGTTAGAAAGATATGAAAGGAAAAAAAACGCAGTGTAGAACAAGTTCAAGACATTGTAATTCACTTTAAACCCAATGTCATAAAAATACTATTGCATGTTTTTTTTTTAATTTTCTGATTTTATCACTTCAACTTTGCTAAAAATCTTAATGTAGGTTGAATGATAAACAAAAGATGCACAAAAAAGACTAAACTTGTGCCATACCAGAAAAAAAGACTAAATCAGTGAATCAGAAGCATAATTATGTACCAGCCATAGTGTAAAATCCATAAGGATGCTCTTCATAGCCAAACATTTCCCTTAATTCCTCTCCATAAAGCTTGTATACCAGCACCCCCAATAATGCAACAATCTGCTTCAAACATTAAGATTAAAAGGGACACTCACTCTAAAAATAGAAGACAACGGACTGCAACTTTTTAAAATGATTCCAATCAGAAAAATATATTAATAATTCCATTATTAACCAAAATAATTTACATAAAATTGATTCTGAATAACTGCTACATCGTAACCCAAAAGCGCATACCAGGCTGACATGATCTACACATTTATGATAATTAATCCTCAATTAAATTGAGCATGAGCACCGTGAAGCAAAATGTTGCATGTTTTTCTTATCAATCCTTCCATTTAAACTATTTCTGTAATTACTCAAATATTTAATACTTCAACAAAGGAATTCTATTATAAACACTAAACATAATCACGTGTAGAAGAATGGAGCAACACCTAGTCCCATCCTGTGATTACAGCCTCATGGCTTTAGCTCACCCTAGTAGGGCAGATAATTTATCAAATTTGATCATGCATGTGAACAGCATCTGCATACTATGACGTGAATATCATTACAAACATCCCAATAAATTCTTTGTAAACAGTAATTTTGTTTGCTAGTTGCAGTGAACATGATACAATAGAAGAAATCACGCACTGATGTTAGTTCTTTTGGAATATGTTTTATGTCAGTCAGGTCTTCCCAGATTCGATACCAAGCCATACAAAAAAATTAGAAGTAAACTTCATCTAGTTTTAAAAGCTTCGATTACCATACCAGCTGAACAACTACAAAAATGAATGCATGGTCCCTAGCAACCAGGAACTGAAATTTCAATCTTAACCACCAGCGATCTGGTGGGACATTTGCACGCAATATAAACAAGGCCCTGCACTCTGTGCAGTGAGCAAAAGCAAAGCCCTCCTGGAACAATCACGGAAATGAAGTAAATACTTTAATCAAAAAAATAATATATATGGAATGTTGAGTACTCAGAATATAAGATCATTGTTTCTTAAACAATACTTAACGCTTGTTTCTACTACAAATGCAGCATAGCAACCATAGAGGCTCAGTCAAATTCTCCTTCATTTCCTACTTTTCTTCTTCTACATGATGCCATACTTTTGGAAAGCACTACGTGTAAATCCAACATGCTAACTTAACAAAAAGGATACTAGTCAAATTAGGCACCTTGGTCGATCTCCAGTTATCAAGACACGATCTATGCACATATTTCTGTGTGCCTCTGCAATGACACGGTGCAATTAAGTCTTCGCCTGAAATGAATAAATGTCCCATCTTTAACATCATTAGATATAGAAACTTTCATAATTATGTGCTTTCTCCCAACAAGGAAAATCAATCATGAAAATTTTGATATGAATGTTTAGAGATACAAATTATATGGAGAGCAATAGGTGGTAAAGACCTCCGTTATCAAGGCATATGCGACATTGGGGTTGGTCAGAAGTCACAAGATGACTATTTTCATCAATATGAACACTTTGTAAATCATCACCAAGAACATCATGATCATAGCCTGAAGGTCTAATTTCACTAGATGATGATGATGTTGATGATGATGAGGATGACTCCTCTAATTGATGGAAAGTAGTAGATTGAGATAAGATAGGTTCACTTTCCTCAATATCCTCCTTGCAACTATCATTTCCAACTAGTTGCATTTCGAACAAATATGAACTAGGATTAGGCTATCCACATCATTACAACAATTATCATTCCTCCAGAACATTTCAGTAGCAACTAGAAAACCTGCAAAATTGTGAAAATTTGAGTCAGATCATCTGGAAAAAAGGAAATAATATAAATGCAAAGCCATGTTGAAATGGAAATTGTATATCAAAGTTTATATCAAATGGTTACCAAAGTGAAAATAATTACACAACATGAAAAATTATAAAATTATATACTTCATTATAGTGAACGCATCCAAGAAAAATAGGTACAGTTGGTTTAAACCTAAATAGTTGTGAAGCCATCTCCCGATAAGGAAAAAGTATCTTTTCCCATTGGTACTTTAGCAGCTAAATATGAAAACCACCTAACCACATGTAACCCCCAAGACAAAAACTCCACTGAGACCTCACTACAGGATTCATGGTGTACAAATTCATTTTTGCAGCATCACTCTTTTCTCTCCACTGAATTTGCCTTCTCACAGTTCAATAAAAGTTGGAAGTTATTTGTCTAATATATTACAAGAATATATAGACCTTCTTTAAATATTTAAAATTGAATTATCTCAATGAAGTTCTAAATATGGCAAATATCAAAGTTCGGGTTTTTGAAGAAGATCCTTCAGAAGTAACTAACTTGCATGGTTGCATCATATAACCTTCTATGCATAAATTAACCACAACAAGCTTCCGATACCATGTTTAGAACTTGTACCTTCAGGGAAGCACATGAAATCTCTAGTTGTTTTACTACATGACGCTGGACATGCATTGACTTGGGCAGTACAATGTATAACTGGATGCTAGTTAATTGAAAAGATAAGAGATCTCCAAAAAAATTTGCTTCTCCTCACGAGTACTAAAGCTTCAATCCCAAATATGCGAATATGTTTAGAATTCTTGGTAAACGGAGCTCCCAAATTCGATCCCAT
>JANZLH020000363.1:834827-850547 GCA_026770325.2 Erythroxylum fimbriatum
ATCTCATTTAATTTTGAATTCAGTTTTTAAAATATTAAATTTAAGAAAGAAGTTTGCTGAATCAACTCTTTAAACTTAAGTTTTATTTAAAGTAACTCGAAATGGACTTATTAAATTTGAATGATATAGACCTAATTTAATTTATTAAGATTTTTTAAAAAAACTATAAGAAGAGTTTTGACAAAGTCACAAACCAAGTTTGTTGAGATGGCCGAGTTGGTATAAGGCGCCAGATTAAGGTTCTGGTCCGAAAGGGCGTGGGTTCAAATCCCACTCTCAACATACGTGCACTAATTTTTTTTTTTTCCCCTTCATATATTCTGAAAGATTCAAGCGCCTATTCACTTCTTCGGTCTTCCAAGGATGAGGGAGGACGCAAGAGCACATTGTTTTAGTCACTTTATAACATACGCTTATGTAATAATGTTGTGTAGTTAAAACTATAGTCTGGTCTAGACAAGTGAATACTGGTTGCTCCTCAGGTGGCCATGACCGTTAGGTTTATAGCTACCTACAATTCAAACCACAAAAGCCCCCGGGAAAGTCACACTCCATTGCACAAACTCTCAAGTCTTTTGACATGGAGTGCTTGTTTGTTTCCATGCCAAAAATGAAGTATGCTAGCCATGTTTCTCCATCTTCTTCTCCACCAACCCCACCATCTCCCCTTCCCGTCAGTGTTGGACCTGGCAACCAGAAGTACTCCTTCTCCCCATCTCCCTCTCCTTCACCGCCGTTTTCACCACCTCAGTCGAGCCAGACATCAGCCGAGAACCTCCCTCTTTTGCCTGAAAAGTTGGCTACTACTCCTGATGAATACAGGGTCAGATCAGCTTTCTCGTTGGATCAGCCTCCACCCATTGAATTGGAGGATTCCAAGAGTTCGTGCCTTCAAGACTTGTGAGTAATGCAGTATCTCTTTTTGCAGTCATTTGAATGTTGCTCATAGTTCCTCAGTTCAAACTAAAAGAATATGGAACTAATAATCTTATGTATATACATCCTTGAAAATGGAAATTGTTCTTATGTTAAATCTATTTTGCTTCTGTTGGTGATGAGTCTTGTGTAAATCCTTAGAACATTGAACTATCAAACGCCCTGACGAGTTGCATCAAGCCTGGAATAACAAAGAACATTAACGATCCTGGACAAAACCAAATAGGTTACTCCTTTTTGACTGGTAGGTTTTGATCGCATTTACTGTCAAAATACGTATACCAACCAGTCAAAGACGATGGTGATAAAAGGTATTAGTGATTTGTCTATCATTAACATGGTCATGGTTAAAATTTATGGTTATTAGACAAAAACACGTGAAGGTTTAGAGTTGCTTACTGAAATGAAAAGGAACAGTATAGTTTTGAACTTGACTCCGGTGATGTGCATAGCAAAAATTGTATTATGCAATTTATACATTGTTTCTACTGCATGCAGGCTAGAGTGGCTCATACAGAGATGCTGCAATTGCTGTACTAAGCTTTCCTGAATCCATGTACCGAAAAATCCATACCCGCGAGACCTATTGACTGCTTGTTCATCATTGATAGGTCCATACATGATTTGTTCTCTAACGAATTCACTGATCCTATTCAACCATTGTAAAGATGTTCAACAGAAAAGAAAAGCTTCTTTTTCTTCCTTTTTTATCATTTGCAATCAGAACAAACTGCTTTTTTTCCCCCCCTTTTATCTGTTTTCAGATGTTCAGGCATTCGTGAAATGTAACTTAAATTCAAACAGGAGCCTTCAGAATCCTTAATATATTCAGGAATTACACATACTACCAATGAGAAAAAGTGAGTGATTCCCAGACATCCCAAGGATTTGATTGTGCATTAGCAATGGAGTTGCACGATCAACTGTTTAAAGGGCAAGTCACGAGTTCATATCCTTCCAATTTTTACCGATGTAAGCTAGACATAGCTCTCTATATCCTGTAAAGAGAGTGCACAATCTTTCAAGTTAGAATATATTAAGCAAAATTATCTCCGAGCAGTGATTGGCACAACGCTCAATACAACTAATTACATGCACGAATTTATTACTGTATTGCTAAAGTTCCCGGTCATAAAGCCACAGTTGCCAACAGAATGCAAGTCTAACATTGCCAACCTTCATACTTCATTAGCTCCACAAATATGGGTACAAACAAAATTATGACAGAAAAAACACCACATTAACTCTTCAGAGTTACTATTGATTTTGGGGTCTCTGTTGTGTGAAATTTGGGTGACTTTGAGTTGCACTCTGAAGTGCAACCATATTGGGTTGCAAATTCTGCGCACTCGTTGGCATATTACTGAAGCCAGAACTAAGCTGCTGTTGCGGCTGTTGCTGTATAGGCATCATACTAACAGGATTGGTAACTCCCATATTGAACACTGCAAGCAAAAGGGTCAAATGTTTTAAGCTTGAAATGCTAATTTTGAACAAATGTAAGACAACCAGCTGATTTTTACTAGGCAAGGGCTCATAAGAAGGGCATGTTTGTATTTAGCATTTTGAGAGGTTAAAAGATGGGTAACAGTAGAAAGCATGGAAGAATGTAAAAAAAAACAAGAACAAGAGACGGAATTAAAAGAAAATGAGAAACAAAAATGAGCTACTTTCATGCATCAGTCGGCAGACGTGTAAGGAAAAAGTTTCAGGGACAGTTCATACTTTGATCATTCAGAATTTGGGATGCATGGCTCCTTTGAGAATTTGTACCAGCTAATCCAAACTGCACAACGGATGAAATATGATAAAATCAATCGTCAGAAAGTTAATAGCTCCCTACTTAATTCTTATATTTCCAGTGTGGATCAAACTGCATGATCAGTTATTCCAGGGTTACTGTCCTTAAAGTCGCTGACACAAGTGATATTTTTAACTAACAGTTTACTTTCCTTTTCTTATATTGAAGATTACCATCATACATCTAAACACAAAGCAGATATGGACATTATCTAATTTTGTTCTGTGTAGAAACATAATGGTCAATTACCTGCATTCGAGCCCCAAGTGGCTGTGATGACATTGTAGCTGACATGTTTGGAATCTAAATTTGGCAAACAAAACAAGATTATAAGTACAACATGCATCTAGAAGAAAACAATACGCATTGCAGAAAATCAACAAGAAAGGAATGAACCTAAGACAATGATGCAAAAGAATAAAGAGCTGTAAGAACAGACGTTTGGATCGATTGACCATGACAAAATATCATACCATTTGAGTATTTGGTGACCCCTGAGCAGCAGTAAACAGTGCGCTATTGGCAGAACCAGAGAACTGACTCAAATGGCGATTTAGTTGGCTTCCTTGGTTAAGTTGGCTTTGACCCATGCCATGATGAACATGTCCAGAAGGCAACTGCCTACCCTGAAACTGCTGATGTGCCAGTGGTTGAGAGAATTGCATCTGATGTTGTCCATGTAACTAGTGAAAAAATAGTTTCTAAATAAGCAATCTTTATGAAGAAAAATAGTTAAGAATTTTAGCAATAATCACGAAAAGCTAAGACATGGTTACCGGTTGAAATTTCTGTTGACCTTGTTGCTGCAAATCATGTAATTGCGGCAGCTGGTTCTGCACAAAGTTGTAATATGTTAGTTGATGACCAATAATTTAGAACTCAAATTAAGAAGGGCATACAAAATTGAGCGCCACTGTTAACAAATTGCAAGAAAGAAATCATTCAAGTAATTGCCAGTCACAGGTAGGTGGTAACTTAGTCAAGTTAAACTAAACAGCAGAGAGTTCTGGTCAAGTTAGACTGAACAGCAATCTCCATGCAAATAGATCAAGAGATTGGCAGAAAAGTTGTCAAGTTAAACTGAACAGCAACCTCCATGCAAATAGATCAAGAGATTGACAGAAAAGTTGTAAATCTCAATGAGATGCTGAAAGTTACGTATAGTTTAGCATGAAACTCCTGGTATTTTTTATCTAAGAAACTTCACCATGAACTCAAAGAGCACCTGAGATATCAAATTGATGTCTTCCAAAATCAATTCTTCTTATTTAACTATTAGAAAGAGAAAGGTTGAATCTGAGTTCCTCTTTAACCACTAATTGAACGCCAATTATTTTTAGGCGGCTTAAGAGAAATGGTTTGGTTGAGTTAGTTATTTCCACCTATATTACCTTCAATCAGTTTCATGATTTTCAGAAATGAAGCAGTAGAAACCATACCTGTCCCAAACCTTGCATTGAAGACTGCCTGAATTGTTGTTGCTGAGCAAGGAGCTGCTGTTGATGAGAAGGTAATTGCATCATCTTTTGCCTTTGCTGCTGCTGCTGTTGGTGTTGTTGTTGATGTTGTGTCTGTTGTTGAGGGGAAGGGGTGTTCATCATGGTTGCACCAGACCTAGGTGAATTGGCATATGGCAGAGGGGATGCTGTTGTGTTGTCAAATGATGTAGCACTTGTAGCAGCAGCAGGAGATGCAGCAGATCTTCCCAAAGGTGGTGTTCCAGAAGCCTGTTTAACAAAATTTTTGGATTAAATTGGATATCAAAATCGTGATAAACCCAGTCCAACACTCAACAATCAACATGTGAATTAAATATAACTTCAAAAGAACAAAGATTAATGTCATATGTTTTAACTGTTTGTTTATGTCCCCATAACTTTAGGCCTTACAAACCAATGGGTAATAGTTCATGAACTATTTCACTGCTTAATCATTCAGAATACCACATAAATAAGCTATGGGCTGTTTAGGATTATAACAAATTGGAACACAAAAAATAAAAGGAAGAATAAATAGTAGAATTTGATTAAGAAAATTTGGATTGCTTCACTTGAAGAGAAAGTCAGGTGTTTAACTAGGAAAATTTTGCACGATAGAACTTTTTAAACACCGCTGTTTATAAAACTTATATAATTACAAAGCATATGTGCATACTAACCCAAAATTTAACAATTAACTAGACATATAAGATTCTAGTAATGCCAATTTAACCTGTAACAAAGACCCATGATTAGCCATGCTGTTTGATGAAAGAGGTGGAGTGTTTTTCATGTACATCCCTGTAAGAGAGAAAGAGAATGCTCAGAGAACTCTTTTGATATAATTGCATATCTTCCATTAAGAAAACATGAAAAAAAATCATTTCCTGCGGAAGGGTTGAATCTACCAGAAGAATCAGAAAAAACATGTGATCCATCACCAACAGTCAATACATCAGCCAGATGCATTGGAAGTCCAGATGTGATCTGCCTTTGATCTGCAGGTATTCTTAGGCCTGCATGTATATGAATTGATGTTAAATCGTTAGTGAATGCCTACTTGAGGAAACTACTAGTAGTTCACACTTCACAAGAATTTGTGGTACAAAAATCTGAATAAAGACATAATAAAACTATAAAATTAGTACTGCATTAAGAATTAAATCTGAACAAAGCTCCAATAATTGTCAGTTAAGGGCTTCTCAAGTAAGTTAAAAATTAGGAAATTCCAATTTCATCTTTGATGAAAGAAGCAAGAAACTACCAAAATATAGGAATGATTCAATGAATCCAACTGATAAGGTTAAAAACCACAATTATCACCCTTAGAAGACTAAATCAATCATGAGAGAGAAGAAACAAGAAATTCAGAGAGAAAGAATAGACTTAGCAGATTGGCTTTCTGGATTTGAGATAGATTGAGATGTTATAATAACAAGATAAAAGAGCAAGAATGTGACACAAGCCAAACAATTGTTCAAGCCTATCTACCACAAATATAAGCAAAAGTTTACAGACCACTGACGTCATAGACCACAACCTTCACCAAAGTTCACAGCAGTTCTTAGCGAATTCTCTTGTTCTTGAATTTTTGCAGCCTGAACCTTGTCCACAGTTGGAAGAATCGGAGGTCCTTGACGTGTACCAAATTGATAGGCTTTACGAGTATCAGCTAACACTTTGTCAGCACTTTCACAGGCAGCTGCAATCATATCAATTCTGGCCTGTGAATAAGAAACAAACCCCCTGAACACCAGAAATCTATATAATATGCTGCATGTACACATAAGTCTATCTGACCTTTAACTTCTCAACTTGTGTGGCTATTGGCAGGCTTTGCATCCCCTGAAGCAACTGCTCCCTTTTCGAATTGTCATCCAGTTCCATTTCTGGCAATAATTTCGATGACAGCATAATTGGCAATACTGCAGCAAGATAAGAATACAGTAATTTAGTTTCATTTTAAAAATTTGCAATTGCCGAGAAAACTTATCCGTCTTTATTAGTAGTCAGTTGTGTTCATTATTCAGGACTCACTTCTTTGAAAGGTTTCCTTCAGGAAAGTTTGGAGCATTACGTTAAGCAGATATAAACACTAATGAAACTATGGTCTCTAAAACACTAATGATATTGCACAGAATATGCCTTCAGAAACAAGTCGTAAGAATAGAAAGCAATACATACTTGTAGCATTTTCTGCGTTGACATTCTTTGGATGCACCACAAATGCCTTTGAAACCTTCTTAATCTCATCCACTATGTTGAAAAGCTCAAGGTTCACCATGGAGTATTGACCTAATATATCTTGCCTGGCGCACAAAAACAAAAACTTTCAAAACTCTACTAAACGAAGTCACAAATTGCAAATCAAAAGGATATACTACTACCCATGGATCCTTGTCATCGATAACTTAAAAGATTAAAACTTTACTATCACAATAACCATTTAGTATTGGTTCGAGTATAAGCTTCCAAGTCTTCCAGAATCCGAGAGATGGCTTTGAAAAGACTGATGGCTCTAGTCTTGACCGATTCCAGATTCAGCTGCTGTTGCAGCGCGGGGTTCAGCCTCTCAGCCACCACCTGCGGTGGTTGTTGTTGTTGTTGGTTTTGGACCTGGGTCTGGTCTGGCATCACTCCCTCCATTGCAGCCATTGATTTATTCTTCAAGATTCGATCTTTGTTGCGTTAAAGAGAGCGAGAGAAAGTTCTTCAAGAGCACTAGTCTGATCTTCTTATGGGCTGAGATGGTCACAGGTCGGTTATGGGGTTGGGGTAGAAGAGGAAAATACTTCAGAATTATGTCCTTGTGAGCAATTGTTTCTTTTGTTACGGGGCCTTATTAGCAATTTGAAGTGGAAAAGAGGAAAATGAATCTTGCTTTAAACGACGGAGCATTGGACATAAAACGGCCATGCTATATTGGTTCTGACAATAGATTTTGGGATTTCCTGGTCAAAACCACAAAACCCTAATTCTCTCTCAATCCCACTGTGCAAATTCATTTGAATCTGAGTCTTTCTTCTTTGTTTCTACCTTGGGATTCAAGAGCTAGAGGCCCATTCTCACACTGTAAGCAAAATCAGATTCAATTATCGATATTTCTGTATCAATTTGGGTTTAATTTTTCGTTTTCAATTGTGTGAAACTATGTTTGAAAATTATTTAAATTTTTTTTAGGAAATTTGTGATTCTGTGTAATTGTTGCTAGTTGGTTGACGAAGATATAGAAAAAAGTAACGTGATTGGTGGCAAAGTCGCAGAAATTCAAAGGAAGAAGGGGTTACGGTCTATAAAACCATGGCCATAGCGGCTCCTGGGCAGCTTAATTTGAACGAATCGCCTTCTTGGGGGTCGAGAAGCGTGGATTGTTTCGAGAAATTGGAACAGATTGGTGAGGGTACTTACGGGTAGGTTCATTTACTCGTTTTTCTCTTTGTTTCTTGTCTTGGCTATTTCTTTCTTTCTCGTGATTACTTTTCCTTAAGCATGTGACTATTTGTTATCTGTTCAATTTTTTGAAACGTGTTATCTGTTCAATTTGGCAAAGTGTGTGTCACGAAAATGATGCAAAAGGTTTCTCAGTGTGTCTCTCTTTGGTGATTTATTGCTCTTGATTGGTTATCCTTGTTATTTCCTTCTCTGTAGGTTTTCTAATGCTATCAACCTTTAGCAATTGCTGCATATTTGTTCAATAAGAGACATTGATTTACTTTCTTTATGTTTGGTTTGTTTTATGATTGTTTATGGGGCTTGAGCATATATTAAAATGAACCACAATGGGATAGTGAAGTTGAATAATCCACAAAGCCATTTCTCGCCTTCAATCTAAATGTAGAGGATAATAACTGTTGTGATTCTACTGAGGAATTAGTTTTGGAGCTTGCAACTTTTTGAATTGCAACTTGCTTTTCTGTTCTAGAATTTGTTCCTTTATGAATGTTAGCTACGACAGAATGGGCTTGGTTATGCTTTTTGGTTGTGTTCTCCTCTTGCAGTCAAGTCTACATGGCCAAAGAGATAAAAACTGGAGAAATAGTTGCCTTGAAGAAAATAAGAATGGACAATGAAAGAGAAGGGGTACCACCTTCTCCGTTCTTTTTCATTAGACTTGTTCGATGCATCAGTCAGCCTTTTTTTCATTTTTTAGAAAAATAATTGTAATGTAGCTTTTGCTATTTTTCACATATTATATTGCTTAATTATCACAATGTTGATTGCAAACTGTGAGAAAGCAAATTGGAATTATGCTTTCTTTAACCTGTATGATTGAGGTGAACCATTGGTTTGTTGATAAGATGCCTCACATTTGCTGCAGTTTCCTATAACAGCAATACGTGAAATCAAAATTCTAAAGAAGCTGCATCACGAGAATGTAATTAAATTGAAAGAGATTGTGACATCCCCAGGTAGAGTTGTGGAACCAATATATACGCACATAGGCTTACATACATACACATATATTTGGATATGAATTTCTTTATCCATTAGTCTCTGTCAATGTTGTTTAGGTTCTTAAAGTTTTTCGGAATATTTTTCAGGTCCTGAGAAGGATGACCAGGGGAAGCCAGGCAAGTGCTTTTTACATGTGCTATTTTTTTTTTAATTGACAGCCATTGTCTTATTTAAGATATAGTTTGTTGTTGTGAACATGTTCAGTGCATTCTACAGGAGTTAGTTTCGTTGTTGGTTTTCTTATGTGGAAGGTTGGTCACTGATTAACTGTATTGTTATGGGTTGTAGATGGAAACAAGTACAAGGGTGGTATTTACATGGTATTTGAGTACATGGACCATGATTTGACAGGTCTTGCTGATCGTCCTGGGATGAGATTTTCAGTTCCTCAAATCAAGGTAATGAAGAAAGAATGGAACTAATTCTTTGTATCTGATCACTCAGTTCACAATGACTAATTTTGATGACCAACCAGTTCACTAACTTCATACCCTGTCCTGCTTCTTTTATTTTAGTGTTACATGAGGCAGCTTTTGACAGGGCTTCATTATTGTCACGTAAATCAAGTACTCCATCGTGATATTAAAGGTTGTTAAAAGAAGAAAATCCATTTGGTATTGGATCGTTTCCACATCATGAGGCCTAGGTAGTGATTTGAATTTTCTCTGCAGGGTCTAATCTTCTTATAGACAATGAGGGTAATCTGAAGCTTGCAGATTTTGGGCTTGCACGATCCTTTTCAGCTGATCACACTGGAAACCTTACTAATCGCGTCATTACATTATGGTACAGGTGAACCCTTACATCTTCTGCTGTATTTGAGCTTGGATTGCTTGACTATTTCATTTTTCCCTAGTGAGTTATATTTCAATTTCTACATTTGTTGAACATAAAAAAGATCGAGACTGTTCTATTTTGAGCAGACCTCCAGAGTTGCTTCTTGGGGCAACCAAATATGGTCCTGCTGTTGATATGTGGTCAGTTGGTTGTATTTTTGCTGAACTTTTGCATGGGAAACCAATTTTTCCTGGAAAAGATGAGGCAAGTTACTCCTTTCTCATAGATTATAATATTTCACTAATCAAGTTACTCCTTTCTCATAGATATAATTATGTCACTAATCAAGAATGAGCTATTCTTCATTAGTGTGACTTCTTGAATCACAAGTCGTAAAAACACAGATTAATGGGAAACTTAAAGAGTTGACTATGGATGTTATTGTACAGATCTATGAAAAATAAAGTTACTTCTATTTCATTGTTTGCATTATTGCATTAGCTCTGTGTGCATGTGTGGGCCATACTTTTTCATTTATTGTAATAAGCAATTCCATCTATGAATTCTGTAGCCTGAACAATTGAATAAAATTTTTGAGCTTTGTGGAGCCCCGGATGAGGTTAACTGGCCTGGGGTTTCAAAGATTCCGTGGTATAACAATTTCAAGCCATCAAGGCCAATGAAGAGACGGCTCAGGGAGGTTTTTAGACAGTGAGTAACTCAACTTGTACTAGAAACTTGATTGAATTTGGGTGCCAGGAAAAAATGATTGAATGTATATCCAATGGCTATTCTTATCTTGGATATTTTTTTTGTCCTTTTCTCCTTCAATAGCTTTGACCGTCATGCTTTGGAATTATTGGAGAGAATGCTGACCCTTGATCCCGCACAGGTACCATTGCATAAGATCCTGCTCTCACCATTTGCTTTAGTTTGTTCGTGTGCTTGGGAGCATCAATCTATGATTAGACCTAATGTTTTGCTATCTGAATCCTGTTTTTGTTTGATTGATCGTATAAACTGCATTTCCTCAACTGTAGAGCAATAATGAAATAGTAAACCTGAACCCATAAATGCAGTGCCTTGAATGCTAATGGAGTTTCTATTGTTTTTCTTTTGCACATAATATTTATGATCTTCAGGCTCTTGGAACTCATCTGTTGTCTTTGGTATACTGTATATCTCATTCATGTTATTACCTTAAAATAGAGAATATCAGCCAAGGATGCATTGGATGCTGAATATTTCTGGACTGATCCATTACCCTGCGACCCCAAGAGGTTTCTCTCTTCCTTGATCTTGTTCTGTAGTAAAACATGATATTTGTGAACTGTGGCCTACTAGCGCTACGATGTGTTTTTGACCTTTGTTTCTTATATTGTTTTAGTTTACCCAAATATGAATCATCACACGAGTTCCAAACAAAGAAAAAGCGCCAGCAACAAAGGCAGCACGAAGAAAATGCAAAACGTCAAAAACTGCAGCATCCACAGCCGCATAGCCGCTTGCCACCCATTCAACAGTCTGGGCAGGCTCGTCCTAATATGAGATCAGGGCTCAATCAGCCAATGCATGGTTCTCAGCCTCCGGTTGCTCCAGGTCCTAACCATCACTATGGGAAGCCCCGTGGACCTCCTGGTGGGCCAGGCAGGTATCCGAGTGGAACAAGTGGAGGATACAATCATCCAAATCGTGGGGGTCAAGGTGCTGGAGGAGGGTATGGGAGTGGACCTTATCCTCCACAGGGACGTGCCCCACCTTATGGTTCAAGTGGACCTCCTCGTGGTGGAGGCAGTGGATATGGAGTTGGTGCTCCAAATTATCCTCAAACTGGTCCTTACAGTGGTTCTGCCGCTGGTCGGGGCTCTAACATGATGGGTGGAAACCGTAATCAACAGTATGGTTGGCAGCAATAGAGTTTGAATGACTGTATAGTTGATTGCAATTTATACGAGGTTGAAAGAGAGGGCAAACAATTCAAGGTTCAATTCCGACAATAAGAACCTATTGAGATGAGCTTTAAGGGAACAAACATGATACAAGTGGTCACGAGTATATTGATGTACATTTTCCAATAGTATTGGGTTTGCAGCCTTATTGAGATTTGATAACATGCAAAAAAGAGAAGCAAATGCAAGCGATTCCATGTGTATCACCGAGTCTTGCATGTATCCACAAGACAAGTCCGCCTGATTGCATACTATGCAATGTGATATATCATTCAGGATTAAGAGTTTTTTTTTAAATCATAAATAGCATTGTCTTTGTTCTTAATTTTAATATATGTTTGTAATGTTCCATTTTGTAAGCTTTTGCAGTAACATGCAGAAGTGTTTAGTATTTTCTGCAAGGTTAGACTGGTTCTGGCAGATTGGAATTTCTGACAACTTGGAATTTATGCTAGGAATAGTTACACCAATAAAGACAGGAACTTGGTGGGAGTAGTCAAGATTACAGAATCTAGATAACTATTTGAACTCTTATTGAACTGTTTGTTAGACTTCAGGGAAGTCCATATTCTTTCCAACTGTATCAGGATCCGGAGGATTGGTATTTATGAAGGCTTAACATGCTTGAATTTGCAGAAATGGAATTTGAAGGTTGAATAATTACGTAGTTTCCATATCAATTCCTCTTTAACAAATCAAAAAATAACCAAACTTTCCTTCTGCTTAAATCGATCCCATCAGTTAAATTCTCTTCCTTTTCATCGCTACTGAAACAATTCATTCATACATCCCACCCTACATTCTTGCACAACCTACCATTAGCCTTCATCTCTTTCTAAACTCGATCTAAGCACACCATTCTCCGATCAATCCTATCACCTTTACATAACCCCTTTGATGAAAATCACGAAAAATTAACTCTCTTCTTAAAAATTTTATGTACAAATAATATAGAACCTAAAAAATCAATTTTGGTGAAAAAAAACCAGTGCTACAAAATTCTTCAATTCTAATTCTCTTGAATTGCTGATCTTGAGAAGAAGTTTAAATGGATTCCACCTGAATGATCAATTTGAAAAAAAGTTCGACCCAATTTTAACTTTAAAAAGGTCCAACCTAATCTTTTCCTGTCTTCTCTGCCTTTCTAATAGAAAGTCACGAATAACTAAGTTTTACAAAGCTAACCTTACTCAACCCAATAAACCCATACTCAACCCAACCCTAAGCAAATTATGTTCAGATCTTCTGTACCCAACACCCTATTCCATTCTTATTTTGTGTCAAAAACGTCTTTTTTGATATAAATAGACATAACATCCTATTCCAACCTCATTCTTCGCTTAAAACGACATCATTTTTTTATATAAATAGACATAAAATGACGTTATTTTTAGCGTAGAATAAGGTTGGAACAGGGTATTAGGTACAAAAAATCTAGTGCTAAGCAAATGGATTTTATTCAGCTCAACTTGTTTTTGATATAAATAGATATAAAACGACGTTATTTTTAGCGCAGAATAAGGTTAGAACAGAGTGTTAGGTACAAAAAATCTGATGCCAAGCAAATGGACTTTATCCGACTTAACTCAGTTAAACCAAACTTAACTCCGACTCAGAAAATTTCATCCCACTTTGTCCCCTAGTCTTCCATTAGAGAAATAAAATTCTCTCACCTAATAGGCATTCATTAGACAAGTTTAAAGGGGTTAGTCCCGATCCTTACTCTTCAAGAGGGTAACATACTTCTTTCCACTTGACATTAGTCTTATAGTGACCTTCCTTTCCCCCACACCAAATAGATTTCCTAATCTCCTTTTCGATGGTCTTAATAATCCCTTCGGCTAGGAAGCAATGTGAAGCTCACAATACACATGCAGAGAACTTAGAATGAATCTAATATCTACACTCAATCTCAACGTATTTTATTACACAAGACACCTGTTTTAGAAGAGTCATTAATATACACAGCCTTCTTTTTATATATATATTTTTTATAAAGAGACTGTTTTTGTTAAACCTGTGACCTTCCGATCACAAGTAAATAACTTTACTAATTACTTCAAAGCTTACCCTATCTCTTTATCTCAATGAAAATAAAATTTTAAGAGAGTGATTATTTAATCAATATTCTTATTTTTATGTAAAAATATAATTTTAAATCTTGATTAAAAAACAGAAAATTTTCATCAATTATTTTGAATCTTGATGAAGAAAAACACAAACTTTACATCAATTATTTAATCCTCCATCATATAACACTACCTGCTTTTAACTTTACCTCCAAATCATTCTTACCACTATAAGGTCTCAGGTCACCACATGGGTTGGCTGATTCAGTTCTCACTAAGTCAATTTTCTTGTTATCCACTGCGACTTTGTTACGTGCGCTAGAGTACTATAGACAATTTCAAAATGAACGTTGTAGTTGAAGTCATAATAATCCTTACTCAGGAGTAAGCAAAAGATCGCTATCGTCGGCCACAACAAGTGGACTGATTTGTGATAGTTTGGGTGCTTGACTTGAAGGCTTTGTGTAGAATATTGAATGGTGTTCCTCTCTTTCTACTAAACTTTGGGGAGTTTTTTCAGGACTTAATCTTGCCTAAAACCTAAGTCATCGTCAAATCGAATTAGAGGTCGACTTGTATGTGGTGATTAATTTACTATCATTCCTGTTTCAATGAGAAATGTCTCTTAATTCTCTCGTCCTGGGTATCAATAAATTGTTTACTCGTAATTGGGTAGTCTTACCTCGATACATCTATAGGGAAGATAATAGGTGTGTGGACTGGCTCACTAACTATACCAAGCATTTTGACATCGGGATCACTACTTTTGATATTACACCCATAAAGTGCCTCTCAATTCTTTTAGAAGATATGTCGGGGGTTTGTCGCCCTAGGCTCGTTGTATAATATATCTCGTGTTTTCTCTCCATTTATATAAAAAAAATCCTTACTCATTCTATGACTTCTGACCACTTAATTGGTGGACAAAAATTAATATATAAACATATCAATCACTGTATTGAATAATTCACTAATTGGTTATTCAATTAATTTATAAAAATTCATCAATTAGTGTATTATGGTTTCATAATGCACTAATTTAGTTTTATATATAAATGTTCCTTTGGCTTAAAACACTAATTAAGCCAAATGAATCTTTATAGTTTACACATTACCACCATTCTCTTCATTTCCATGTCTGCGAGTGATTCCTTTACAATCTTCCAACTTCCTGTGCTGTCAGGCAAATTCTTTAGAAATGAAATTGACAGGATTGCTTTCCCCAAATTCAAGAGTGGGATATAAAACTACCCTTTTGGAGTCCTCAACTGCTGAAATGATTTCTATTCCTTCCGCATCTGTTATGGTATTATAAGCAGTCGTCGACATCAACGAGTCACGCCCTTGAACATATATAACTGGACAGAGATTTGTTGGAACTATATCTCCGCACATCGGAAACCTTAGTTTTCTCAGGAATCTGGTGTTGGAAAAGAAATACACTTACTGGAGAGATTCCACAGGAAGTTGGCAGCTTATTTCGGTTGAGATACTTTGATCTGAACCAGAACATAATTTTAGAGGGAGATATTCCCAGCAACTTGACTTGTTGCACCAAGCTCCCGGTACGTAATACACTTACCCGCCGACAAGCATGTTGGAAAAATCCCTGAAGGTATTGGCTCTCTTGTGGAGCTGACGTATGTGAGCCTTTATGGGAACAACTTGACAGAAAATTTACCAGCTTCACTTGGCAACCTGACATTGGTCTATATTTTTTTGTGTCGGAGAAAGCAGTTTGGTGGGGGAGCTTCCTGTTCAAATTATTCAGCTTAGCACGCTTCTCAATTGGACTCGATAGTATTTCTGGTACAATTTCTTGAGACCATTTAATATTTCATCACATAGCATCTTTTTCAATTGCTGATAATCAAATTTGCGGGACCGTAGTATTTGACTGTAAAATAAAAAATATTTTTTCAGTAGATGTAATATTTTTTACAATTAAAATACAACTTTTTAAGAAGCTTAAATTTAAAACTTCTAAAAAAAACATTTTTTCAGTAAATTTTTCATATCAATTAATGAGCCTATTTTTTAGTCTCTGTTGCCCTTATGTTTTTACACATAATTCTTACAATATTTACAAACTCATCTTCACGTTTATTTTGGGAATTATATAATAGTATTTGGCTTTTTATATATATTTTAATATTAATTTTCTTTATGTTATAATCCATATAAAAGATTTGGTTAGATATATTTTTATTTATGTTTTATATAGTTTAAAATTATATAATAATTAATATATTGTG
>JANZLH020000363.1:904601-915938 GCA_026770325.2 Erythroxylum fimbriatum
AATAAAAGTCACAAAATATTGTGCACCACCAAATGACTTTTCCTTCAAAGGACCACACACATCTGAGTGTATCAACTGAAGCAACTCCCCCTTCCTGGAAGGAGGATGATGTTTAAAGGATACCCTTTTCTGTTTTCCAGCCAAGCAATGAACACAAGTGTCTAACTCTCCACCTTTCAAGCCAGAAAGCAAATTCTTCTTAGCTAGAATATTCAGTCCCTTCTCACTGTGTGACCTAACCTCTTGTGCCATAAATCTGAAGAGCCATCACTCTCAACTACATTCACAAGATTTGTAGGGATTGTAGTTTGTAACCAATACAAGCCTGAAACTCTAAACCCTCTAGCCATAACCAAAGACCCTTTATAAACCGTGCCTTGCTTAAACAAATTTGTGCTATATCCATCATGATACAAATTTTCACAAGAGATCAAATTCAACCTTACATTTGGTACATGTTTAACATTCTTAAGCACCAACTTCATTCCAAGATTGGTCTCCACGGTCACAGTGTCAATGCCCACTACTTTGGATACAGTTTCATTACCCATCCGTAAAATGCCAGAATCACCAGGAGTATGGGATGTGAAGAGTTCTCTCCTTAAAGCAACATGGTGTGCAGTACCACTATCAAGTACCCAAAGAATATCATTGTTAGCAACATTAATCATATCTCCATCATGAACAATTGCTAAATCAACTGAAGTAGCAACAGCAACCTGATTATTGTTATCATAATTTCCCTTCTTTTCTTGCTTGCCTTTGTCACCTTTGTTCTCTCTCTTCCACTTAAAATAGTACTTTTTGATGTGCTCCAGTTTAACACAATAATTGCATTTAAGGTTTTTTATACCTCGACTTTGATTTACTCCTACTCTTGCCTCTATTACTATGATCTTGACTTTTGCTTTTACTTCTCCCCCTGCTTTCAGTAACCAAAATATCTGACTGTGATGTGGAAGTCCCCTGAGTTCTCCTTCTCACTTCTTCATTCATAATATCACTCTTCACATACTGTATGGTTACAACACCATCAGGAGTAGAATTTGTCAAAGAAACTTTAAAGTTCTCCTAAGAATCAGGGAGTGTATTGAACAACCAAAGTCCCACAATGTCCTCATCAAATTTCATACCCATGCTAGACAACCAATCAAAGATACCCTGAAATTCATTCACATAGTCAAGAAATGAGCTCCCTTCTTTGTATTGCAAGCATATGGCTTGTTTAAGCAAGAATAACTTCTTGTTGCCAATTTTAGAAGCATACAAAGATTCAAACTTCTCCTACAAAGTCTTGGCATGTGTATCATTGACAATATGATTTAATACATTATCCTCAACCCATTGTCTAATAAAGCCACATACTTGTTGATGTTCAAACTCCCATTCTTCATCAGACTTAGACTCAGGCTTATTAGTAGCAGACATAGGCAAATGCTACATCTTTAAAAATAGAAGATCTTTCATCTTTCCTTTCCAAATGTGATAGTTTGTGTCATCCAAACAAATCATTTTACTCATATTTACCTCCATCATTCAAACAAGCAAAAATAAACCCAATTAACAAATTTAACTAGGCTTTGATACCACTGTGTTGGGAAGGCAGCGGTATAACATACGCAATGATCAATCAATAAATTTTTCCCTACGTGAATGAATCTATTAGGAGTAATAACGAGCAAATATTGGCAGCAAACTAAATGATCACAAGCTGCCGCAATAATGCATAAATCAAAAACAATCACAAAACACAATAATTATTTAACGTGGCAAAACTCCTTTGATGTGAAGGATAAAAATCACGGGACCTCTCTTGGTCCAAGAAAATGAAATCCACTATCACAAATACTGTCTTATAGAGATCAACAGCCACAATAATCCATAAATCAAAGGCTCAATCTCATATAAACATAAATCAAAGTAGAGAACTACACTAAGAGAGCAATCACAACAAAGGCTTCTGTTCTAACAAATTCTGGAAAAGTTCCAGCCATCCAAATCCAATCTTCACTGTTCAAAACAAAGAACAATGAGTAACGAACATGCTCACCAAAATTCAGCCTGATCGGACAAAGAATGACATACTAAAATTAGAATATGGTGAAGCTCGTCGCTTTTGGAAACACCTTGAGACCAGGCTACTTTTGGAACCAAAAAACTCAACCTCCAGACCTTCAAACCAGATCTCCACCATTCAAAATGAAGAACAATATTTCTGCAAACTATATATCAAAAAGGAGACCGATCTAACGGTGAACGACTGCCCCGTTGCCGGAAATGTAAAACAAGTCGGGTGAAAAATCTCTCCTTTTGTGAAGGTTAAAGGAAGAACAAAATCTCTCTCTTCTCTCACTTTTAGCAACTGCTGAAATTTTTTTGGTTTTAATGACAATACAAAAATTAACCCTAATGGGTTAAAAAGAAAATGGGCTTTAACAAATTTATGGGTTTTACCACATAAGAGGGAATCTAAACCCAACAACAGGTTGTCCGGTCAAGCCCCACTTTCCACAGGCAATCTCAATCATTTGTACGGGCTATACTTAAATGAGAATAATTTGGAAGGAAGCTTTCCTTCAAGTATTGGAAATTGCCAATTTTTGGGTGTACTCGATGCTTTTGAAAATAAGTTCAGTGGAACCATACCCAAGGAGATACTAGGCCTGCCTGCATTATCAAAATCGCTCAACCTGTCATGGAACTCCTTTATTGGAAACCTACCAACAGAGGTGAGAAATCTTAAATTGAACACATTAGATATCTCTGCCAACAATCTATCTGGTGAATTTCCAACAACCATAGGAAAATGCCTTAGCTTGGAAAATCTTTACATGCATGGAAATTTCTTCTAAGGTTTGATTCCTTCATCTTTGACTTCCCTAAAAGGTCTTCAAAAATTAGACTTATCACAAAACAACCTTATAGGATAAATTCCTAAAGACCTACAAAGCTTAGGATTTTTAAGTTGTCTAAACCTTTCTTTCAATGATCTTGAGGGAGAGTTTCCAACTGGAGGGGTCTTTACAAGCTTCTTTCTCTTTATAATAAAGATATTGTGTAAGTAAATGGCATCAGAGATTATCATGTTCAATTACCACTTCAGTTCATCACGTTAGCATTATTCCATTAATTACAAAACATGGAATGGTTGGTGTGGCATCAAAGGAGGGAGATGTCTATAGCTATGGCATCCTCGTGTTAGAAATGCTCTCAAGAAGAAGACCAACTAATGAAATGTTCAAAGAAGGATTAAATGCTCGAGATTTCATTAGCATAGCAATGCCACAAAGACTAGATCATATAGTAGACCCAGTTCTTTTTTAAACAGAATCTACAAGAGAAGCAACCTCTGGAAAAGATGATAACGTTGCAGTTGAGATCAATATGAACATGAGCTTCATGAAACAAAAAGTGCAGAAATGCTTACTAGCTATCTTTGAAGTCGGACTTGCTTGTTCTGTAGAATCTCCTAAACATAGAATGAATATGGGCGATGTCAATAAGTAACTACATTTGATCATAAATGCTTTTTTAGAAAGTTAGGCCTCTAAATGTTGTTCATGATAGAATTTTATCATTAATTTTGTGGACTAACATAATAAACATAATTTTGTACAAACCTCAATTAATTATATGTCAATATAATTAGGCTTGATAATTCTCTCTCTAACATGTCAGTAGGCCTATGTTCATGGGCTTGCTATGATGGGTAGGCTTGGCCCATGTTTTGTAGCACACAGGAGGCTCTATTGCTAGTCAAGCTTAAATACAGTCACTCCGTTGAGAACTGTATGTGTTTTTTTGCTAGTTAGGATTTGGAATAACAGTAGTCAATCCTTTGCGTCTCTGTCACTTTACTTCACAAAAAACAACAATGAATTCAATTGTTCCTCAATTTCCAGGTATTTGTGCATCTAATTATTGAATCTAGCATGTTGCAATCCTAGGGTTAATTAATTTTATTGATTAATTATGAAATTAATCTGTGATTTCGTGTTTAATTTCCTTCCATTGATATCAGAGTAGTGTTAACCTTAATTGTGATTGCTAATTTTGGGTATTTTTCGAGATGTTTATTTTCATGAAATTTGGGATTTTCGGTTTTGTTAATTTGTTAATTTTGAAATCTGTTTTGTTAAATTTTGTGAAATCTGTTTTGTTAAATTTTGTGATTTGTTTCGATTTGGTGTCAAATAGTGTGGTAAGTATGTTGAATTTTCAATTTGATCTTTAAAAACTCTAAACCAAATTGAAAACTATCACTTTTAAACCCGTTCCTTTTCATTTTTTCTGAACCTTTTTAGTAGCCTTTTTCATGCAATTAATTAGGGGGTTTGATAGATCATAAAATTTTGAATTTAATGACACCAATTTCATTGAAAACGGATCAAAATCGAGCAAGATATAGCCATTTACCAAATCGGGTCATGAACTGGGTCGAACGACCTGAATTCTAGGTTTCAAGCGAGGAAGACACAAGCCGACCCGGCTAGCCTTTCCCCACACGTTGCGGTGGCTCATAGTGGCACGTGTGGCCTCCTCCCTTGGCCATTTTGTACCAAATTTTGTGTGTTTGCTCCATTTGCTCAGTTCTAATTTATGGTATTTTTTGGAATTTTTGGAATAATAGAAATTTATTTTTATTTTTCCCAAATTTTAAAATTCACAAATATATATTCTACTCTTCGAATTTTCTCTTGAAAATTTTTATACTTGTTTCTAGTATTATTTAGGCTTATGGGGCCTTGTGTACTCTAAGTATTATGTAGTTATGTTAAAAAATTAATTTTGGATGTAGTTTATGCATATAATGTTACATTATATGATTACTATGATTAATTTTGTAATTGTGGTGCTAACTTTGATTACTATGATTAATTTTGTAATTGTGGTGCTAACTAGAACCTATAAGGGCAATCTTGGGAATGTTATTGGACTATTGTCATTCACTTTGTGTAATTATAAGCTCGCCTATCGTAAGACCAATTATTACAAAATGCTATTGTGATGTTGTTATTGGGCATACATTAGATACTATGTTAATGATGCATTTATCCTATCGGTTTGTCTTTATCAATGTTTTTCTAATGTTTTGTTTAATTCAGTGACTTATACCTCCAAGTTTTTAGTATCCTATCGATACTAACTTTATGGTATAATTTAATGTTCTGGGTGATCTGTATTATAATTCAGGACCTTTAGGTAGGATTGTAATTGCATGAGAACCTAGTTGTATTATTTGCCCAATTTTTCAAGTTCTTAATACATTTGCTAAATCTCCTTGCATTGTATCAATTTCCAGCTTTGAATTATTTGATTAAGTTGCATGGGACCAATTGTGAGGACTGGCTTGAATCATTGAATCTATTTTTGGCGATTTCTAATGTTGATGTTGCTCTCCTTGAGGATGAGCCTGCATAACCCACTTTTGAGACTTCCACTGCAGATAAAGCTAAATATGATAAGTGGGTTCGTTCTAACAAGGTCTATTTGATGACCATCAAGTACACAATGGAGAAGACTATTAAAGAGAGCATCATAGAAACTGATAATGCCAAAAATTATCTCAAGGCTGTTGGTGAAAAATTCTAGAAGTTTGATAAGACTAAAGTCTAATTACTTGTCTTTACTGTCTAAGACCAAGTATGATGGTGTGGGTGGTGTTCGTGAGCATGTTAAGAAGCTTGTGAACTAGTATAACAAGTTGAAGGCTATGAAAGTTGTGTTGGGAGAGGATTATCTGATCTGGCAAGTGTTTGAATCTCTTCTATCTGAGTTTGATGTTCTCAGGTCTACTTACCATGCTCAGAAAGATAAATGGAGTATTGTTGAATTAATTTCTATTCTTATTCAAGAGGAGCATACTATAAAGAAAGGAAAGTCTCATAGTATTCATCAGACTTCTCAAAAGAGTGGTGACAAAAAGAAATTTTATAGAAACAAACAGGGTAAGCCTCAATTTAAGAAGAAGGGGAATGATAAACCTACCTTACCTTCTGGGCCTGGTGAGAGTTCTAGGGCTAAGCCCAAGCCTGTTTTTAATGGAAGCTGCAACTTTTGTCATGAACATGGGAATAGGCAGTGTGACTATGTGAAGTTTAAAAACTGTTTGGCAAAGAAGAAAGGTATACCTCAAATCTTTGTTTGTTTTGAATCAAATATGGTTGATGTTTCTCCTAATTCATGGTGGTTAGAAACTAGTGCAAGTATTCATGTAACGAACTCATTGCAGGAGTTCAAAAGCAGGCAGAAACCAAATAAAGGGGAGTTAACGGTGCAACTAAGAGATGGATTTAATGTTAACGTTGAGCACATAAGAGTAGTTTCCTTGAATTTAAGTAGTGGACATGATTTACTTTTGAAAGATACTGTTTATATGCCTTCTATGAGAAGGAATTTGATTTTCGTTTCTATTTTACACAGTTGTGGTACATTTTCCATATAATCAATAAAGGTGTTGTTTTTTACTATATTTTTGCTATTGTTGGTTCTGCAATTATGCGTGATGGATTGTTTATACTGATTGCCAATTCTTCTAGTTTTAACCGATAACATGATGATGTTAATGCTGTTGTTAGAAAGAAATGTTGGAGAGTTACTGAAAAATTTTCTATGTTATGGCATAAACGGTTAGGACATATCTATAAGGAGATAATGGAGAGGTTGATGAAGGAAACTATTTTGCATGATCTGTACTTCTCTGATTTTGATACTTGTGTTGATTGCATATAAGGGAAGTTTACATCTAAAGTAAGAAAGGAGAAAATGACTAAGAAAGAGGAACCATTACAGATAATTCACACAGACATTTGTAGACCCATTACTCCTATTGCCAAGTGAAGCTATAAGCACTTCATCACCTTTATTGATGATTTTTCTCGGCATGGTTGGATTGAATTGTTGCATGAGAAACCTGAATCATTGGATGCTTTTAAGCTATTGAAAAATGTTAGTGAATTGCAACTTGGGAAGCAAATCAAATGTGTAAGATCTGATAGAGGTTGTAAGTATTATGGTTGGTATGATGAAACAGGAAGAAACCCTGGCCCTTTTGCTAGATACTTGCAGGATTGTAGAGATGAGGTGTAATATACCATGCTTGGCACTTCTCAACAAAATGGGAAATCATACTTTCACGAAGATGGTTAGGTGCATGCTTAATCACTCTACCTTACCAGAGTTCTTATGGGGAGATGCTTTGAGAACTGTTGTTTATGTTCTCAATTATGTGCCTAGTAAAAATGTACCAAAGATTCCTTTTAAGCTTATATCAGGAAAGAAGCCCAGTTTGAAGCATTTCCGTGTTTGGGGCTATAAGGCTGAGGTAAGGACTTATAATCCTCAGCTAAAGAAGCTTAATCCTAGAACTATTTCAAGTTATTTTATTGGTTATTGTACTAGCTCAAGAGGTTCAAGATTGTATTATCCCAATCACACTACTAGAGTCATTGAATCAGATCGGGCTGTATATTTTGAAGGGGACATGGAACATAATGAAAGACATGAGTCTGGTGTTGTTGATCTCAGAGAGGATGGTGTTGTTGTTCCTACACCTATTGTTTTTCATCCTAAGGCAATACAAACTCCTCTAATTCATGATGATGTTGTTGATTTAGGAAATGATGTTGATATCCTCAACAGGTTGGCAATAATACTCAAGTCCCAGATGTGGTTGTAGTTCCTCCTAGGTGATCTGAAAGGGTTCCTAAATCCACCGAGTCTTCTAAATTTTGAGACTATTACATTTACTTGGAAGAGCATAAATTTAATTTAGTGGACCAGCGATGGGGATATAATTTTAATTGTCTAATCGACGCCAGAGTGTGCAGCACAGTGAGAGCTGTTAAACGCAGACGAGGAGTGCATTTCAGGAGAGCAAGAGCTAGCATGGGCGCAAGTGTGAAGATTGTGGGTGTGATTAGTGTGCTGGGACAATAAACCCTGCCCATCAAGTGAACAGTGAGAGGCTACGGTGAAAAGAGAGGGTTGCCAGTGAAGGGGTCATGGGGGCTAAAGCATTTTTTTTAGAAAGACCCATGAAAGGCTAGATGTCCCAACGCCGATTTGAAGGTGAAATCGACGTCGATGGACTGGGTTAAGTAATTTTTTATTATTTTGTTGTTTCTTTCGCTCATTAGGAATTGATTGTGTTATCCTATATTAATTGATTTGGGTATTGTGTATGGATAATCTAATTTTTGTTATTATTTAGTTATTTGTGTATGAACCCATTGGTTATTGTGAGTTGATAATTTTAATGCATTAATTGAATCGTTAATTGCAAAACCATTGCTAGAATTTTGATATAATCCGTAATTGTTATGTTGAAATTCATGTATATCGACTAATGATTCGTAATGATTAGGGATAACATGACCTAGGTTAAATGACGTATCGTATGTGGTTGTTGCCTTGATTAATCGGTTTTCCTAATTCGTAATGCTACTACCTAATTAAATCTAGAGATCATATATTAGGTTGCTCGGTGGTTAGGTTTAATTAACGATCGTATCTTAATTAAACAAAACCTAAGGGAAAACTTGAGTTAATTAGTAACCCACGATTAATAGTTGCTAAGAGAGGTTAAAGAACAACAAATTAATAAAATATGCTTAGTTAGGGTGTAGGCCAAGATTAAACCAAAGAATTGGGTCCCTACCGAATTCTCCATTTTTATCATTTTTTTCGTGTTTTCTTTAATTTTTTTAATTAGTTAGTTTCATTTTATTTCCTTATTCCAAAAATCCAAAACCCCCTGTTAAACCTAAACTCCAGTTAATTTCATTTCATAAACTTTATATACACTCTCCGTGAGATCGACCTAAACTCGCCACTGCTATAGTAGTAGTCTTGTTATTTTATTTTGACTAGCGTAACGATGCGCAGTCAAATTTTGGTGCCGTTACTGGGGAGTACGGTGTTTTAGTTTTTGTCTGTGATTTAATTAGTGTTTTATATATATTTGTTCATAAGTGATTTCTTTTCTGTTACTTTGTGATCTTTTCATTTTTGTTTCGTGTTTAAAAAAAATTGATATGAATGGAAGTAATTTCTTTTATGACTCATATTCTCAATCCTATAACAATGTTTGGACTGATCAACCTAACTTTTGTTATGGATGGGATAATCATCAGAATTACTTCCATGATAGTTTGCAGGACGCACAACAATTCTCATACAGATTAGAAGCTTCCTATCACGATTTCGATCCATCTTTGGAAGAGTTGATTAATATTATGAATGCTAATACTTTGCAATTGCAGCAGAATACTCTACACTTTCAGAAGGATGGAGGACAATTTCCAAAAAACACATGGTCTAGTGCCTAAGATTCGAAGAGCCAACACGATTCAGATGCATCTTTAGAAGAACTTGTTAAGAATCTTGCTGCTAACAATTTGCAATTTCAACAGGATATGCAACAATTACAGCAAAATATGCAGCAATAGTTGCAAGAATTTCGACAAGAGACAAAAGCAAGCCAACAGAGCATGGAATACCAAATGGTTCAGATGGCAATAAGGCTCAATCGCCTAGAATCGCAAAGTAAAGTGGAGCAGTCGCATCAATCCAAGGTCTACCCAATGTACATTTGTGTGAAAACTTTACAAAGTGATGAGGAGCTTAAGAATTTTAAGGTCAACCCTCAACAAATTGCTTGTGTCGAAGAAGTTGAGAAGGAGCTCGAAGTCGAAAGGGACACATCTTTTAGCTCAGAGGTAACCACTGAGTCCATGATTATTTTTGAAACTAACTCTTTACCATTATATAACAAATTGGAGGAATTAAATGATGAAGAAAAAGGAGAAGAGACGTTAGAAATATTTTCGGAGTGTATAGACTGAGTTGGGATTAAGAATATGAGGATAGAGAAGATGCTAAATGAGGATGATGATCAACTAAGGTCCTATCCGGAACTACCTTGCGTGGAAGTGGCGCTAACTATAATACCTAAAGATCATAATTTTGTCACGTGAGGAGAAGAAGGAGTTGAGCCAGCAACCCTAAATAAAGGCACTTCTTGGGAGGCAACCCAAGGGAATTAAATTTCTTTTCCTTTACATTTCCCCATTACCTTTTATATGCATGTGTGCTTTTGAATTTGTTTGTTTTACTTGTTGTTAATTTTTCAATCAAAATGAGAGAAAGAATAAAACAAATGAAACAAACATTTTTCATTTCTATTGCTTCTGGGATTATATAATCATGATTAGAGTGTGAATTGACGAGAGAATTTCATTTCAATTTTAGCATGTACTTTTGCACTTATGATTGGTCGATATGCATTATCTTAGAAGAGTAGTGACTAATGGTAGACAAAGCCTGTGAGATTTTAAACCTTATTTGACTAACACATCCATATCAGTCTCATTTTCTTTTGATAATGTCTGACCTTCATGACATCTACATCCCGATTTTGCATTGAATTTCTATTCGAGACCACATTTTTATCACATGTATTAACATAGACATGATTAGGCATTCTTTGTTTTTCATAAACTACATTAGTCAAATAACCTATCCTATTGACATATTTTTCCCTTGATAAACCCCTTTGAGCTTTAGCCTTTCTTTTTGCATCAACCATATTACATGCTTTGTACTTAACCAAATTTCTTACCCAAGCTATAAAGCCAGTGGAACATTTGTGATTGGTGAGTTTGCGGATGTGCAAAAGTGTAAGTGTGGGGCTGTACATATGTGTGAGTTGGTTAATGTTGGGATGTTTTGTTAGGTCTTATCATTGAAATTCCCATGTTGGTGTAGTTTATTTTAACTTTTATAAGGAAAAGAAAGAAAGAAAGAAAAGAGAAAGGGGAAAAAAGAAAGAAAAGAAAAGAAAATGAAAAAGAAAGAAAGAAGAAAAAGAATAAAAAAATTGTTTAAAATAAATGCATCAAGGACGAATTGCATATGTGTTGAAAAGTTGTTTATGGTTAATGCATATTCCTAGAGTTGTAATAAATGTGTTATTTCAATATGTTGAATATGAGGTAGATGTTGTCTTGGAAGGTTCACTCTTGTGATTTAAATGTATTGTTGGCATAAAGTGTATGACTGATTCCTTTGAATTGGTATATGCTTCATGTTGTTTGTGTATGAGAACTGAATGGGGTTGTGAAATATAAATGTTGCATTTGTCATAGCTGACAATACCCAGTTTTTTATGAGTGTTGCTTTATTTCACTAGCTTTGATTACTTTCATGGTACTTGGCCCAAATACATCTCACCTTACCTTTGGCCACATTACAACCTTAAAAAGTCCTTTGATTTGTGATTTTGCATGTGAACAGTAGTGGTGGAGAAATGAAATGATATGCAAAGTTATGGATTGT
>JANZLH020000363.1:925926-951823 GCA_026770325.2 Erythroxylum fimbriatum
CTCCAAATTCTACTACCAGGAATTCAACGCTCTTTTCTATTTGACATGGTTTTTGTCCGAACTTCACGTTCAGGATGGTTCGGGCGAACGGATAAGCCAATGCTCCTGTAACTCCCTTAATGGGTCCCTCTATTGGTAATAGTCGGTCCTCCGGTATCTCCATCTGCTTAAATGCATCATAATAAAGTAGGTCGACCGAGCTGCCCGTGTCGATCATCACTCGTTTCACTTCATTGCCATCCATGTTCAAGTTGACTACCAACGCATCATCATGTGGACAGCTAATCCCGTCCAGGTCTGACTCGTCGAACGAGATCACCTCATCGTTTTGCTTCTTTTTCTTTACCGATAAATCCTGCCTGGCATGCCTCTTTCTACCTTTAGCGGTCGACCCTCCTGCTGCACTACCCCCAAAAATCATGTTGATGACCCTAACTGGTCGGTCATCTTTTCGTTCGACATTTCTATTATCTCTTGCCTTGGACTGCGCCCTCGTGTCATGTCGATCGTCAAAATTCTTACTCTTCCTCCCCTCACCGTTCCTGTCTCTTTGCCTCCAAGCCGTCACCAGTTGTCGAGCCGATCGGTCCTCCTCACATTATCTCGATCAGCATTTTTTAGAACTTTAGCAGAATGGCGATCAGTCGTCGTACCAACCTGCCGAGCGGGGATCTGTTGTTGTTCCGGCTGAGACTGTAGGATTTGGCGAACCAACAAATCAGCCGCTTCCTCTATCTGTCTTCGGGTGAGGGAGGTTGGTTGCGGTACGGGTGGATTGCGTCCGGGGGGCGCTGGGAATTATGGTGCGAATTAACCTCGGCGTTGTCCTCCAGGGCTACGCTCTGTTCTTCTTGATCTTGATTCTGAAGATGCGGCAGATCGTTCGGGTGCGAAGATTGAGTGCGGGACTCGTGATGCGGTGGTGGGTGAGCAACGGGTAACTGCAAACCCATCTGTTGCATCGCAAGAGCCGTGACGGCGGCTATATCAGGATTGGCTGCTACCGCCTGGCTAACCTGTGTGTTTTTGGACGTGGTGCTCTGATGTCGGGCCCCACGGTGGGCGCCAACTGGTTCAGTCAGATTCTGCTGGGGCGGAATATTGCTATTCGGATCCATGATTTTGTACGGCTTTGGCTGCTGAATACCTGCAAGACAAATAAGGCACGCCGGGGGTTAGTTCCCAGAAGGTCCCTCCGACGCTCAAGTTAGTCTTTTGGAGAGGGTATTGGTTGCTAATAATTGGGAAAACTAGGATTGTAATGACGTACCTACATCATGGCGAAATAGTACCTTATATATGGAGTAATTGCTAGGTTTAGGTCTTTACGTAGGTCTTGGTATTTGCATGGGAGATGATCACCTACAACTGGGCCGTCGATGTCTGGGCCTTGTATGGCCAACCCAACCAGATTCAATTCTAATTATTTTATGTTTTAAATATTATGTATAATATTTTAAGTACTTATTACTTATAATAAGTAATAATATACGATTAGCTTTATATATAACTATACAAAATGAGAAAAATGATATTTTAGTATAATAATTCATAAAATTTCATAATAAAAATTGTTATATATATATCATACCTCGAGTTATAAACTAATTTAAATTCAAGAAAGGTTTTTCCTTTTAAAAATACATTAGCAAGACTCTTACCCTAATTTATCCAATTGAAATTAACTATCAAGACCATATCAAATATAATAATTAAATTGATATTAAGCAGATAATAAATCAATAAAATAAGGTATATAATGCAATTAATATGTATTCATTTAATTAAAATTATTATAATTTACTAATTGATTAAACTGAAGATAAATCAACATATTTCAAGTATTCTAATATTTATTATGGGCTAAGAAAAACTCTATATGTAATAAAAACTTAAAAGTAGGATTAAACTAAATTTAAGTTAAAAATATGTTTAAAATAGAGTCATATTTTAAAATTCACACGGCAATGAACAAGACGAAGCTAACGGAGCGCTGGGGCAGAAAGAAGGGTTTAAAGGAGGTTTTTAGCTTAACCTATAGTAATTGAAGAAGAAGACGCTAGAGGTTCACGAAAGCACCTCTAATGGCGACTCTCTCCGATGCTCGGGCCGTCAAGTCCCTCAACAAATCTTCTGGCGGCCGCCGCTTTGTTGTAAGTTACCCTCTCTCTCGTTGTTGTTGTACTATGAATTTGTGCAGAAAGATGCAATCTTTAGAGCCTAAACCCTGCTAAGTTGTCGACAATAATGGATGTTTTATTCAAACGAGCTAATGGGTTTTTGAGAAGGTTCCAGGGGAATCAAATAATGTTAAAAGATTGAGACTTAGTGCTAATTTCTATTTGATTGGTTCTTCAATGAATATGGAGCGGGGTCTAGAATGATATTGTTACAATTGAGTTGGAGAAAGAATATGAATTTTGTATGTTGGAGATGGAAAGGGGTGGTGTATTTCAATCTGATTCTGCTTGGTTACCTATCAAACGAATCTTTAGGTAGTATTGGTGACAGTAATTTTTCTATCTCGATGGAAAACCACAGTGAAGAATAGCTTCGAAAACGGAAGATAAAAATTATTTACATGATATAGATGTTTTATTCCAGTTAGAGGGCTGTTGTATCTCATGAAATAAATATGTAATTTACTATGAACTTGTGAGCAGAAGAATCATCTACCACTTTTCTGTTGGATTCTTTTGAGAGAACTCATCCTAGGGACACCTGAGGATGCCTTATCTACCATAAAAGGTTGTCACTATTTGGGATTTGACTAAACATAGAAGTTAGCGTTCTATACATATTCAGTTAGTTGAAGTTATACTCATCTGTAGCTAATGGATTTACTTCCTTGTTGAACAATTACTTTTTGTTTGTTTATGCACAATATAATTTTTTTTTTCTTTGTTTTGGTCTGCCTTCAGTTCAAGACATTATCTCAGAGAATAGAAGAAATTGAAATTGATGTCTATCGGAGCCTTGAAAAAATAAAAAATGAGCCATCTGAGGGATCCACTTTTTTTCGAGACTGCCTCATGGAATGGAGGGTGCGTTTACTACGTTATCTTTCTTAATTCATTCAGTCATAATGTAAGCTTAGGTTTGTGGAAACTGAAAATGAGTTGCTCGACAGACAAATTCTTTTATGCTGTTGGATTTGTGATCACATTGTATAATTTCTGATGAATGTTTTTTCTATAAAAAATTTTATGCGGAGAGCCTCTCAATAAGAATTAAAATTTTATGTTAATAGGATATAGAGCAGGTACTTCCACTGTGGTGTTTGCTTGTTCCATGTTTTTCATAAAATTTTCAATATGCTGACTGCAGGAGTTGAATACAGCGGAGGACTTCATTTCATTTTATGAGGAAATAATGCCATTTGTACAGACATTACCTTTGGTGCTCTTGCACAAGGAAACTATTTTCTCTAAACTTCTTTGTAGATTACAAATGGTGGCACGACTATCACTTGAGCCTATTCTCAGGTAGACTGCAGTTATGGTTCGTTCCTTATTTGACTAGAAACGTATGAAAAAATATACAATTTGAGTGTGCTGATGGTATATGTTGACTATGTTATTGAGGCCATGCGTTGTCTCTCTGTTCATAGTGGTTTTTGTTCCATTATTTTCTTCTACAAATTAGCTTATGCCGAGCATAAGTGAAATTTATTGTTTGTTTGTACAGATTGATGGCAGCATTGTCTAGAGACCTCCTTGAAGACTTCCTTTCGTGAGTTTCTTTCCTTTTTTTTAATTGTAATGTACTCTTTTTTTTCCATTTTTTAGTCTGTTACCTTGTAGCCTTGTGGTCGTTTTTGTGATTTTGTCTATGTATTCAAATGCTTAAGAAGGGCTTAGCATGTTGAGAAAATCTCACATATTGAATGGATTAGCTTTAATTTTGGGTTATTAGTTTTCATTCAAGTTCATTGCTAAATATTTAGGCAAAAAGTGAGCAGAGATGTAAAAGGCTTGGAACATCAACATATTTCAGCTCATAGGTTATGCTGGTTGCACTCCATGTGCATCATCACCCCAAATTTCATTGTTTTGTCACAAATATTGGTAGCCTTACTTCAGTTCTGCTTAATTACAGCAATCCTTGAGTTAGATTTTTAGATGTTTCTTTGAATAATTGGAGGATTTCAAAACGAATGCTTTATACATTGCAGACAGATGAGGAAAATGAAAATCTGGAAAGCATTGAATCATAAATTCAAAAATTTTGTATGACACACGTTGCTTCATACTTTTTATTTCATAAGTCCAGAAAAATAGTTTCACGATGCTAATCTGGGAAGATTTCTTTTAATTTCTTACCATAGCTTTTTCATTTGAACCTTTAGGGGTGTATTATCATTCAAAATCTTAATATCATTCACTTTGCATAATTTTATTTGCATTTCCTGTTTGGCCAGGTTTTTACCCAGGTTTGCTGATTCTTTGGTCTCTCTTCTTAAAAGTGGTGCTGACAGGGAGCCAGAAATCATTGAGCAGGTCTAATTACGGAGCCATTCATCTGCTTATGCCTCTTATCATATAGTATTCACCCTTTTGGAATGACTTGTTTAACCGAAAAATTCACTTTAAACATGTGATCTTTTTATGCAGATTTTCACTTCTTGGTCATACATGCTGATGCATTTGCAGAAATATCTAATACGGGACATTGTATATGTTCTCAAGTATGTTTTTTATTAGCTTTATAAATTGCTTTCTCCAAGTAAAATGCTTTCAATGTGCTGGTACTTTTGTTGAATGCAGTCATGGAGAAGATCAACTTCAAAGTGTTTTGTTTGCTAGGAAAGGATATGAGACTTAAGTTCCCGTTTCTGATCAAAATTTGAGCACGATCATTTACATAATTTGTTATTTATTGTTATTTGGAACTATTAATTAAGATCTGAAAATGCAAGGATTCTTAAGTTTGCTAATTTCTGGTTTGTAACAGTAGCTATCACCTGACTCCAGAGTGCAGCTGAATCCATGTGCTTGAGTTGTTTGGATTTAAGTGGATAAATCAATCAACTCATTACTTTCCTAAGTGTTTTTTATTTTTGTGAACTAATGAGAGTGAGATTTGCCTGAAAAAATAGAGTCCAAATATTTGCTTCTTTTGAAGAAGTAACATTGGAACTATTCTGCAAGAGGATTATAGTAGTGATAGAAGATTATAGTAAGAATGACGAAGCAATAACAAATGGTTCATTTTATGTATCTGTATCTGATTTATTTTATAGATAACATGGTAAATTTTGACAATGGCATGTAAATCATAGAATTTCATCAACTTTTACTCAACTGGAAATGATTTAGACTCTTGTGCAAGTAATTGAAGTTCTGTATTCAGTCAGTTGCGTGAGACTACAAAAGATCTCATTAAGAATGATCGTATATTTCTCAAATATTGGTATCTTAACAACATTTCTTGCTGGGCCTATAGTTCTGTGAAAGTAGAAAGAAAACATTTTAGCTTCAAAATGATCTAGTTGTTAATGGCATCTAATTTTAAAATTACAGCAAGTTATATGGTTAAAGTTTTAGAGTGTAATGCTGTTTCAGTTCTTATATACATATATAATTTGTTGTCTCCACCAAGATTCGAACCCTGGTAGAGGAGCATGTTTTAGACATCCTCTCCGATGAGCCAGAATGCCATTGATAATACTGTTTCAGTTCTTGCTCTTATTTTGGATGCTTTGTGTGGTTACTGAATTTATGCTGTCCAAACACATGATATGTCAAATGCAGATCATGTTGTCATACTAGATAATTGGTTGTTTATGCTTTTATTATAGCAGTGAACTTAGTTTTGGTTTTTCTATTGAAGAACTAGGAGAATCTTCAATCTCTGTATCTGCTGGCACTGATCAGCCATTTCTCCTAAATATTTTTTACTTTTTTTTTGAAGGATCACAACAAAATTAAGATATTATCCAAAGAGTTACGTAATAGAGATCATGGCAGCAGCAACATCATTCTTGCTGAGAAATGCTCCTAAGGAGCAACATAGGAAAGGTATGCCCATTTTTTAGTCTGTTGGAGTTGTACTTTTTTATAATAAAACTCAGGTTTTGCAGAAACTTATGAAATATATGGACTTGTTGTAATGCATAAAGGAGTTAATTTGGTTTTGAATAGCATTTCATGTTGGTTTTGATCTCTTCCATTCACATGTTTTGTTGTATTGTTTCAATATGAAATCCAAGTTTCACCTAAAGTTAACAATGGGCAAAGTTTTGCTTTTCAGGTGTCCGAAAGATTATCCTTGAGGTTGTGAAGAAACCAGTACCTCAGCGGAAATCTGGAGTCAGCGCTTTACTTTATCATGTTACGAGAGGAACATCGTCAAGGTTTCATTCAAAGGCAGAAAGTATACTGTGGCTTTTGACTGACAACTCAACATTTTCCATTGGTGATAAATTTGAACAAGGCAAGCCTTTTAATACTATCCTTGGACCTAATTTCATTTTATACTTCACTCTTCGTTTGTTATTGTGCTACATAACAAGTCATAAAGTTTATCTTCTTCATTTAAGAATAAATTCCACCGTGACTTATTTCGTGAACTATATATAAATCCCCCCCTTTGTATTCTTTCTTCTCTATTGAGAATAAATTCCCATATAAAGCAAGCATGAGACTGAGTGTTAAGTTGGATTTAGGCATGAGGTTTTTGAAACTATCATGTTAAATTAGTACTCGATTTACAGAATGAATGCCCCAATTGAAGATTATCATGCACTATAATTATCCTAAAACTAGTTAAGAAAGCTGTAAAATTATACTCATCTCAACAAGATGTGAAATTTATCTTCAGCTAATTGTCTGTTATTGATGATTATGCAGACTATTTTATCCTGCTTTGCATACTCTTTTAACGTTTTATTCTAGTTGCCTTAACTACTTTTGGATACCTATAATGCACTTATTTGGCACTTAGGCAAGTCATAAATAAAAAATATGGGAAGAGAAATTTTAAAATGAAAAGATCCATTATGATGGCTTGTCCATCCCACACCTTAGAAATCTTCAAATCTAACATTTCCACTGACAGACCTTGTCTTCTCATTTATGGAATAGCTACTTGGTTGAATTAAAGGACCACAATTTATTGCATAAAATTTGTTATCTTATAAATTTAGATACCATAATCTGCTATTTTTGCATAAACATGGTAGCCTGCTCCAGTCCCCTTTTGAAACTTCGTTATTGGATTAGCCATAGACTTTACATGTTTGTAGCAATTCCCATGTCATCATCAAATAATACAATTCTTGGATAAGAATCTACTGCAGATGCTGCTATACAGAAAGCTGAGTCGTATGACATTCTCATATACCTAGAGTATACCTTTTTGAAGTTTCCTTTTGGACAATTAGGACAAAGTGATGCAAATATTAGACTCAACTTATCTGACTTAAGACGTAGAAGTTTCTGCCAGTCAGGGGCCTCCTATGTGGCTATCTTACAATTTCTTGTGGTTTTGTCAGAATGATTACATCTAATCTTAGCCATATTGGCAAATCCAAATGTCTGCTCAAGCCAAATAACACTAGGATGATATCCCTAACCTTGCTTTTGTTAAGAAAAAGGGAGGATAAGCTGCTCACGATTACTACATCAGTCGTACTTTCTATTTGCTGTTAAGAAATTGGAAGATGAGAGAGAGCTCCAGCCAGAGTGTGAATATCATAACCAGCTAACTTTGTAAATAAGTTCACGAAGCAATAGTGTAATTGTCTTTCATGGGTGAATGGCTGATTGCCTACTAGGTTATGATAGCTTCCAATTTTTGTTTGTTTCTAATCTGTCTTCCCTTTGCAGGAGCTGATACCGTTATTGAAGTTATGAGCTCTACCTTTGAGAGATTGTGTGAAGAGATAGAACAGAAGGAGTTAGTTCTGATGTGGAACTGCCTCTATCAGAGGATAGATGGCTGTGTGACGAATTGTTTCTTACTGCACTTAAGCCGGCTTTTATCATTGTTTTTATCTGCTTTACGGAGTAATTATAGGCACACTATGGCTGGTGAGCTCCGAAGTTCCTCATGAATTTTAATTTGTTTATTATCTTTTTGAACTCTTTAACGTTGGAATATATTTCTTCTTAGCATGTGGGTTTCCAATTTTAAACTGCTACTATCCTGTGCAGATTATCAACCTATGCTTGATTTTGTGGGATCAATTATCAAGAAATTTATTGTGTCCACCAGTGTCTCAGATGGAAAAGAGCATTTACCTGAAGTTATTGATAAGGTTCTAATGCTAATGTTATGCATTCTTGATGGGCTTAACCATTTAAGAGATATATCTGCCATCTCTCATTGTTCATTGCAATGGGCTCCTGTATTTCATTTGCGAAACCCAAGGTAATCACTACTAATCTATGTTGCATCGTTTTTACTGTTCTGTTATTATTTAACTGATAAATGTTGCTTGTTTTCAGGTGTTTGACTTTTATCAGTGAACTGCTGAAGAAGGATGTGCAAGTACTATATGAATTCAGATTCAATGTCTTAAGGTAACATAACATCTTTATTTTCTTATTCAAATTAGAAAGATCTTAACAAGCTGAGATTATTGACATTTTCATTGGACGTCAGTGTGTTGAATGGCTTGATAGAAACATCCCAGGAAGACGTTGTGTTTCTGCTTTTATCCTTATGTGAGAGACTACAAAAGGAAGCTTTAGGCACTAGCTTCTTCAATGGAACATCTGAAGACCTTCCTAATATTCGTAGTTTCCTGCAGAGGACCATCTGCTCCTGGATTGAACTTATCAACAGTAACGTTCATGATGACACAATATCATTTCTAGTAGATGAGGCCAATGTGGCTCAGCTGTGGGCAGTTATATGCTGCTATCCTCATATGATGAATATCCAAGAAGGGTCATACCTTATGAGAGATTTGATAGATGCAATTGATCGCCTTCTGATCACTGAATCTGGTTTGTCTTTCAAACTTTATTACTTTGTTGTTGTGTATATTTATTGTGGCATTGATCAGTGTATTAGGATGTCCCTCATCTCAAGAATATATAGATGTGAGTCCTTTCAATTGTTCTTGTTACTTCCGAATGAATACCTAATAGTAAGTTAGATCCTTTAAAATGTGGAATGATAACTATAGTTTTGCCGAAGTCATAATCAGTATATTTGAAAATTTTAAATGGTATCCTTTAACTCTTTATGAATATAGAAAACGAACTATATTGTGATAAGAAAAAAAATATTATTAGAACTTTTGCCTGATTGGGGGACTGTTCTTGTGCTATTCTTTCAGAAAATATTGCAGCTATCTCAAGACATGCTTGGCAAAGCCTTGTAGGTGCTGCTTTATGTTCCTTTTGCAAGTATGGTAACAAGTCCGGAATTCAAGAAACAGTCAATGTTCTACATCTTGCAGAAAAACATAAAACATCACGTCATGTCTTGTCTGCTATTGCTGATTTCTTGGATTACACGTATGGGTAGGTTGATTTGTTTCGTTGTTCTGCACATCGTGCAAAGCCTGCTTTTCATGGATAGACATTTTCCATTTATTATGATTTGCTTGCTGTAATTTGATAGGCCTGTGCTGGAACCAGATGGCAGGCATAAATTATATCCTCCTGAGTTTGAAGCAAGAAATGTTGCAGATGCAATAGGAACATTTGCTGGTAACTTGTGCAACATAGACAAGGAAATTCGTGTTTCAACTCTTAGAATTTTGTGTCACTACGAACCACTAGCTTGTATAATGTCTACTGAAGATGAGCCACCTGAAAAGAAAATGAAAACTGAAGTTCCTAACTCTTCTGATATGTGTGGCAATGGTGGTGATGTGCGTATATCATTGTTCTTTCATATTCTTTCCTTGACAACTTCATGCTTTATCCAAGCATATCCTGGCTAATCTCTTTCAATTTCCAGGTTCTTCAGCTACTACTCTTAATTGAGTCAACTCCTTTGTCAGTATCTACCAGCAGGAAAGTCATCTTATTGATTTCTAGAGTACAGATGGCTCTCTCTACGGGAAGGGTACCAATAGCTTATATACCCCTTGTCTTGAGTGGGATGATTGGCATATTCTACAATCGTTTCAATTATCTGTGGGATCCAGCATCTGAATGCCTTGCAGTTCTCGTTGACAAGTACACAAGAGTTGTATGGGACAAATTCATTAATTCTGTTGAACAATTGATATCTGTTTTCTTGATGTCTCATGATGAAGATAGTGGAGAAATTGCTGGACGGGTTGAGAAATCCAATGGTATGTGCTAATGGTTCCTCATTACTGCAGTTATTGAACTATTATGTTTTCAACTTTGTTAGTGTTATTTTATCTGAGATGACCATATCGGACAGTTCAGTGAAGTACATTTGCTGTTGAAGTCACTACCAATTTCACAAGTTGTGTTCTTTAGAAACTCATAGGTGGCTAGTGTGCATCCTGCGGCCCTTTTAGCAAGAAAATGAAACTGAATACTTTCTTTGCTTTTTGTTTCCAGAACTGATCAGGCATTTCAATTCTTTTCTGGCCCCTGAGTTTGATAGCACACCACATTCAACTGTTATATCTTCATTGCTTCAATCCTTGCAAAAACTCTCTTCTTCTGCTGAATCTCATTCTCGACAAATTGTACCACTATTTTTGAAGTTTTTGGGTTACAATAATGACAATTTGGTGAGGTAGGTATTTTTCTGTGACTTTGTTGGTTTATAGAATCATTATTTGGTTTAAATAATATGTAAATGGAAAATTTATTAAACTGTTGGTGCATTTTTTAGTGTCTCAACTTTCAGTTCAGATGCTTGTAAAGGCAAGGAGTGGAAAGGCATCCTGAAAGATTGGCTGGACTTGCTGAAACTTATGCGAAATCCCAAAGCTTTTTACCGTAGTCAGTTCTTAAAAGATGTCTTAAGTTCAAGGTTGGTGCAGCTTTAATATATGCTTTGCTTTTAGAAATTGGTTCCTCATGTTTGCTATATTGAATCTAAAATATCATTGATAAATGTCATCATTTTGTTTTCCAGACTTATTGAGGAGAATGATGCTGAAATACAGATGAAGGTTCTAGATTGTCTTTTAACTTGGAAAGATGATTTCTTAGTTCCTTACGAACAGCATTTGAGAAACTTGATCAGTTCAAAGCAACTGAGGGAAGAACTGGTGACATGGGGTTTAAGCAGAGAATCCGGTCTCATTCAAGAAGATCACAGAGTTAATCTTTTGCCCTTAGTTATTCGTATTCTAATGCCAAAAGTGAGAAAGCTGAAGACACTTGCCTCTCGAAAGGTATGCTTATTTGAATCCTTACTAATCTCATTACCCCTACTTTCCGTTGGTTTTATGTTTCAGTATCTGCACCTTTTGTTGACTTATGTAAATTGTCTCTCTCATTTTTAGCACACAAGTTTGCACCACAGAAAGGCTGTTCTTCGATTCATAGCTCAACTTGATGTCAATGAAATTGCTCTCTTTTTTGTATTGTTGACAAAGCCCCTGCATAGTGGATCAAGTCGAACCAATGGTACCATAATGTTTAGTTCAAGCTCACCTCATGGTTTTATCAGTGAATATTCCCCATCGACTATCTTGAAGGACTTGGCCTTCGAAAATACGACAATCTTGTCGTCGAAAAAGAAATTTGGTTTTTTGCATGTTGTTGAAGAGATTCTTGGGGTTTTTGATGAATCACTTGTCAAACCTTTTCTGGATTTATTGATGGGATGTGTTGTGCAAATACTGGAAAGCTGCTCTTCTAGTCTTCATGTTGCAAAGGCTGCTGGAACTTCTGCAGTGCAAAGTGTGTCCTCAACCAACTTGGAATTGCATGAAAAAGAGAATTTAGCAGACAATCATATGCTGGTAATTCCTATTACATGGAGTATACCGATTACTGATTAGTAAGAAGATATAAAATTGCTAGTGTTGGTGCAATGCATATTAGTAGTCTTCTTTCGTATGTTCTACCGTATGGGAAGCATAGTTTCTTGTTGTTCATGTATCCATAACCCAGTTGTGGTGGTAAGAAGGAGGATTTTAGGTTTTCTGTTGTATTTTTTATGTATTTGCTTGATAACTCTATATCGAAAAAATCATTTTCTAAGAATATACTTCATTGATTAATTTAATTATTATGTCACAACTGGCAGTGTTAATGAAAATTGTTTCCACTTGCAGGCCAACACATCTTTCCAGCAGCTTAAGGACATGAGGTCTTTGTGCCTAAAAATTGTTTGTCTGGTACTAAATAAGTATGATAATCATAGCTTTGGTTGTCAATTTTGGGACATGTTTTTTACATCAGTGAAACCTTTAGTTGACAGTTTCAAGAATGAGGGGTCTAGTAGTGAGAGGCCAAGTTCACTGTTTTCGTGCTTTTTGGCTATGAGCAAAAGCCATTATCTTTTACCCTTGTTAAATAGGGAAAAGAACCTTGTTTCTGATGTTTTTTCAATTCTAACTGTCAAGACTGCTTCCGAGGCAATTATATCTTGTGTTCTTGAGTTTATTGAAAACCTTTTGAATCTTGATGAAGATTTGGAAGATGGAGATAGTGTTGTAAAAGGGGTTCTTCTGCCAAACCTGGATGAACTTGTCCAAAGCTTGCATTCTCTCTTTCAGGGGGATAATGCGAAAAAACGGTAATTATCATACACTTCAATTATTGCTTCCTTTGAATCTTTTATCATTAGGAATTTGATGAAGTTTAATCATGTAACTCAATTACATTTAAGTGTCTAATGTGAAATTATAATCTGTATTTTGGTTTAAGATGAAACCTGGAAGGCTCTTACACCAGGAAATGGTAACTTTTTTTTCCTGAGATGACTAGTTTGCTCTTGGTCGTTTATTGTATCTGGGTTACTGTTGTGTTAATCTAGCTTTTTCACATCCAATTTTGCATAAATAAATAACAATAAAAATCCAATCACTCATTGTTGTGCTCTGTACCAGGAAATTGACCAAATATCTCGAGGATAAGCACATTAGCATTTTCAAATTGCTGTTGAAGTATGTAACAGATCAGTTACTGGCAAAGAAGATTCTAGATGTCTTGCTTCCGTTATTAACAAATTCGAAGAATTTTGGTAAGAATATTTCCTTAATCTAGTATGAATTTGTGAATATAGTATGAGTTTACCACCACTTGGCTTCTGTGTTGATATGTGATGCTTAATTGATTTCTGCAGGTGTCCATATTGAGATTTTGGAAGTCATTCGAGATCTCATTCCAATATCGGGAAAGGATTGTAGTACAAAGATTCTTAAAACTGTCTCTCCACTTCTGGTATCTGCTGAACTGGATATGCGCTTGTGCATTTGTGATCTTCTTGATACCCTTGCAAAAACTGATCCTTCCATTATATTGGTGGTAAGCTTTATGTTTTGTTTGTCTTTTGGGTTCTTTCTTTCATAGAAACTTAGGACTGTATTTTACTGAAGATCTTATTGCTGTTGAAAATGTAGGCAAACATTGTCCGTAACCTGAATGCAACCTCTGCTGCAGAACTTGGTGGTCTTGATTATGATACCATAGTGAATGCTTATGAAAGGATTGGGGCTGGATTTTTCCTTTCACTTCCGGAAGACCATGCATTAGTTGTTTTATCACATTGCATATATGATATGTCCTCGGAAGAATTAATCTTAAGAAATAGTGCTTATAGGTCACTGCTCTCTTTTGTTGATTTTTCTGCTCTAACTCTTGGTGCGGAACTTAAGAATCACTGTGGAATGGATGGGGAGATGATAGAAAGTACTGAAGGTTGTTGGACAAGTGTAGGAATTCGGCAAATGGTGAAAAAGTTTCTTTTGAAGCATTTGGGCAATGCAATGAATGCAGGAAGCTCTGTTAGGAAGGTATTATAAACCCCCAAATATAGCTGGAGTGGGGGAGTGTTGGGATTTTGTTTCTGAGTCCATTTGATTTGCAAATAACTGCTTGAAACTGAGAAACATCCAAGCCTTTGAACTTCATCTTAATATTACTAATTATGTTGTTTGAACAAAAAGCATAACTTGGTTCCTTCAATTTGCTTTTTGAGAAAGAAGTAAATGAGAACATTTCTTGGTGAAATATACCAAATACTTTAATTGTTATATAATGTAGAATTTTTTCGGCCACAATCGTTGTTTAACTTTTTGTGGGGTTTGGTTTAAAAAAAAGGTTGGGCAAGTGATGTCGGAATGGGTAATAGATACTACTTAGTCTTTGAGTGATTTTCATAATAGATTTCAATGGCTTCAGGAGTGGATCGAGCTACTGCGAGAAATGGTGTTAAAGCTTCCAGGGGTGTCAGACCTTAATTCACTTGGAGCTTTGTGTTCGGAAGATGTTGAACAGGATTTCTTTAACAATATTACGCATTTACAGGTCTTGGACTTCACCTTATAATGGCTGTCTTTTATCAATTAATCCATACAATAAATTTGCTAGGGCCATTGTTTTTCATTCAATATGTTGTGCTAAGATTGATGTTCATAGTGATTCAGCCTTTTCTTCAGAGGCCATAGAGATGTTATTTATGTTTATCAAATTACACTGGCCCAGCTGATTCAACCTGAAAAACCTTAAACTGATCCAAGAAGTGGTTGGATCAATTAGGAAAAAGCACAAAATGTGCAATTGGGCCAAACAAATCAATGATCCAGTTCCTTCAACCTGAAAGTGGCTGAACTTAAACAGTTTGACCAAGTCTTTTTCTTCGTTTTTTTTTTCAAACATTTTAATGTGAATACTTTGTCAGATTTGAGCTTAGAGATCAATCCTACATGGTCTTGTCTTTCTTATGGACATAAAACTAATGCTAAAAGAGATGGCCTTAACAAAAATAATGATAATTTAGGCATTCATTTATTTTTATCTAGTAATTGACATAGGTTTTCTTGTTTTTGCATATCAGAAGCTCTTTCCACAAAAATAAAGGTGTAATTCATTCATATTTAATTACCGTATTTCTGCCTTAATCTGGATTCAGGAAAATTGAACCTTTTGTGCAGAGAATGGTGATATTCAAATAGGCTCATCTGTTGAAAATAATATCTAATGGAGGCCACCAAATTTCACTATTATTAAACAGTCCAAAAAACCCTTTGATTGGCCATTATGTCCTTCCTTATATGTATCAGCAGTTGAAAACATAGTTGATGCATGCAAAAAGTAGTCTAACAGATGCTACTCCTTGATTTTTTTTGTTAACAATATTCAGTACCTTTTAGTTGCAAAAGATTGATTATTTAGCTTCAATTTATGAATTCTCACGGGTTGATATAGGCAAGGGTGAAAGGTCAACGGAATTTTGTATTAAAATAAGTGTCTTGGACTGCAATAATTTTGGATATGTAGTCCTTTCTAGTAGAAGTTTTGGTGGATGGCTTAACTTCACCGTGCCAAAATAGGAGGTTAACTTTAATGAAATTGCCTTCATTTCTTGTCATCTAACATAACTCTGAACATATTTGATGTTGAATGCGTCTGTTTATTATGCTTAAGATGCCTATATGCTCTACTTTGGTGTTGCAGAAGCACAGAAGAGCAAGGGCGCTGGCACGTTTCAGTAATGTTATCAGAAAAAGCAATATGCCAGAGGTAATTATTCCACTTTATCATGTGTTGAAGTCAACATTTTTACCTGGTTGAAATTTATGCTGAACTATTGATTTTTCAGGCCATCATAAATAAAATATTTGTGCCCCTATTTTTCAACATGTTGCTTGATGTAGAAGATGGCAAGGGGGAGCATGTTAAAAATGCATGCTTGGAGGCCCTTGCCTCAATTTCTGCTTGCATGAAATGGGAGTCATATTATGCATTATTGATCAGATGCTTTAGAGAGATGAGCTTGAATCTGAAGAAGCAGAAGATGTTATTGCGACTAATTTGCGCTATATTGGACCATTTTCATTTTCTTGGAACTTGTTCAACCCAAGATGTTAAAGAAGGTACAGATAGCAGTTTTTCAACAACTTCTCAAAAAACTGCTAGTTCTGATACCGTCACTGAAGTACAAGCTTGTCTTCGTAAAACTGTGTTCCCAAAGATACAAAAGTTGCTGGGTTCTGATTCTGATAAAGTCAATGTCAATGTCAGCGTTGCTGCACTGAAAGTGCTAAAGTTGCTTCCTGCTGACTTGATGGATTCACAACTTCCCAGTATCATTCACCGCATTGCAAATCATTTAAAGAGTCGTATGGAGAGTTCTCGTGATGAGGCTAGGCTTGCTTTGACTGCTTGTTTGAAGGAGCTTGGACTAGAATACTTGCAATTTGTAGTTGGGGTTTTGCAAGCTACCCTTAAGCGAGGATATGAACTCCACGTGTTGGGTTATACTCTCAATTTCCTTTTATCAAAGTTTCTTACAGATCCCATCTGTGGGAGATTAGATTATTGTTTAAAAGATCTTGTCTCAGTGGTGGAGAATGACATTCTTGGAGATGTTTCTGAAGAGAAAGATGTGGAGAAGATTGCTTCTAAAATGAAGGAAACGAGGAAGCGAAAGTCATTTGAAACCTTGAAATTGATAGCCCAAAGCATAACATTCAGAAGTAAAGCCTTGGAACTTCTTTCCCCCATTATAGCTCATATTCAGAAGCACTTGACTGCAAAGCTCAAAATCAAACTCGAAAGTATGTTACACCATATTGCGCTTGGTTTAGAATGCAATCCGTCTGTAGATCAGACTGATCTCTTTATTTTTGTTTATGGCCTGATTGAGGATGGAATAAATGAGGAAAATTCTCAGGGTATTTCTTCAATTGTGGAGAGAAGTGGTCATCATACTCAGGTTCAAGATGCAAAACCAATTTCTTCTGGCAGAGCGGTTGGTGGTAGACCAGTGTGCTCACATCTTATTGCTGTGTTTGCTCTTGGGTTATTCCATAACCATATAAAGAAAGTGAAATTGGGTAAAAACAATGAGCATCTTTTGACAATGTTGGATCCTTTTGTAAAACTTCTTGGCAGCTGCTTGAGTTCCAAGTACGAAGACATATTATCTGCATCCATTAAATGTCTTGCTCCACTTGTAAGGTTACCTCTGCCATCTCTTGCATCTCAAGCAGATAAAATAAAAGTCACATTGCTAGATGTTGCACAAACCTCCCCCAACGCCAATAGTCTTCTGGTGCAATCATGTCTAAGTTTGTTAACTGTACTTCTAAGGAGTACTAGAGTTACACTTTCCTCTGATCAGTTGCATTTTCTGATTCGCTCTCCATTATTTTTCGACCGTGAAAGCTGCTCTTCATCTGTTGCCCTCTCACTTTTAAAAGCGATAGTTAGTCGCAAGTTAGTTGTCCCTGAAATCTATGATATTATACTTCAAGTTGCGGACTTGATGGTAAAAGGTGGAGAGGATTCTGTTGGGAAGAAATGCAGTCAGATATTGATTCAATTTCTACTCGATTATCATCTTTCAGGAACCTACTTGCAACAACTGTTGGACTTTTTGCTCAGTAATTTAAGGCATGTATCACGAAAATGCCATTCTCTCTCTGTCTCTATAGGCACATACACCCATGTTATTATCCTTGAATAAAGATTTTTATTTTTCTTTTTGTATGCAGCTATGAGCATCCAACTGGTAGAAAGGCTGTCCTGGAAACGCTCAAAGACATAATAACCAAATTTCCCAAAAGCTTTTTGGATAAACATGCATTGCCATTATTTATGAATTTGGTGATTTGCTTGGTCAATGACAATGACAATGAAATCCGCTCAATGGCTGCTAAAGCTATCAAACTTTTGACTGGGCGTGCTAGTCCACATTTACTTGATACAATACTCGAGCTCAGTCTATCTTGGTACATGAGTGCCAAGCACCAACAGCAAACACCTGGTGCACAGGTAAATACTTGTAACAAGTTTATCGACTTAACTGTTTCCAGGATCTCAGCTCTTGGGAACTTACATGTTAAATTAAATACATCAATGAGCGGGAAGGGAAAAGAAAAGGTGCAGTAGACTTTTTTTGAAGTATGGATGATAGGGAATGTGTTTTAGTTTAGGATTTATTTATGTTAGTAGTCTGATTTTCTATTTTAGGAGTTCCACTCAAATAGGCCTCCTTTGCTTGTAAGGATAAGTGAGAAAAAAGTCTATATATTGAAATTGTACATTCAGTTAATGGAATAACAGTCGTTTTTCTTTTCCAAAATTTTGAACTTTCATATTTCTTCTGGGAGTGATTTTTAGGTTTTGGAACGATCCTTAGGCTTTTGGAGGTCACTTCTGAAAGCCATTAGTGTGATACTAAAAGTTCTGTTTGTTCAAACCTTTGAAGTGGTCTTAATTCTTGTTACAACTTCTAAGAGTAATTCTTAGACCTGTCATTTTCTTTTTAGTTCCTTAGTTACACAGCCTTCAATTCTAAATTCCAGCAACTAAAGCTTACCTAGGTTCCAGCTACCTAAATTTTCAGCACTGCAGATCTTAGGGACTGTGGGAAGCATACTGGACCTGGTTATGCAGAGTGCATATTTGAATTTGCTGAGACCTGCTAATGATGGTAGCCCTTTATCCTGGATTAAGATCTAATAATATTGGATCTTTTGAAAAAAAAATGGCCGACTGTCCAAGTTCACAGGAATAGTGGAGAAAATTTTCTGAAGAATACTGTATTCTAAAGAGATGATCTTACTGGAAACTCATCCATCTACTTTGGGAGTAGTGGAGAGAAATTTCTGAAGAATATGTATTCTAATGCGATGATCTTACTGGAAACTCATATCTATCAGTTTTAGGATAGTGCCATGGTCTATGATATCATTCAAAATCATTGTTGAAGTGAATGTAACTAAAAGCTAATAATTCCATGTGTTTGTCGAGTTTTGTTTGTTAGGTTTAGCATGTCTTGTAACAGATGGTATCTGTTTACATTGTGCAGGCCTTGGGATTGCTGGTTGATGTCATAAGCACAAGGTTTCGAGACCATATCAGTAGTATATTACCTCTTAGCAGGAACATTTTGCTGTCTGCTGTTAATGCTGTCACTGACAGGCATTCAGCAGATTTTTCTGGTGAAGGTGTTCCTAGATGGAAAGAAGCCTACTATTCACTAGTTTTGCTGGAGAAGATCCTACATTGTTTTGGCGATCTATTCTTTACAAGGGAACTTGAGGTGAAATGAGTTTCATGTGACCTGTTTCCTAATTCATTTATTTTGCTATTCCAGCAGCAGCCTGTTATCTGTTTCTATTGACTTTTTCTTTCACCTCAATGGGACATTGGAATGCCGTGGAATTCTCTTTGATGTTAAAATCAACCAGATAAAATAAGAATTGTCACATAATATAGCAATATACAAAACAAATAGTTGAGGGATTACCCAGTTCTTTTGTGGTGGGAGGGATTGTCATGAAGGTTGTATAAAGGATAACTGTTTATAAATGATTAATGCATCTGGATGGCTGAGACTGGATGTTCTGAATGTTGAGATTAATCAAATTACCCATCCAATCCTCTAATCACTGGGTTCACCTTAATTAAATGCTTATATTTAAAGCATGCTGTTAATTGATTACCAATATTTAGATATCCAATGTTCCTGGTCGTTGTCATAGCTGTGGTAATCAGTAATTACTATAATTCCATCAATATTTTTTTTCTGCTTCACCTACAAAGAAATAGCCTTGTGGAGATGATGGAATTAATTGCAATTGGCTTGAATTTTTGTCCGATATTTGTGAATTTTCTTTTTCTATAACACCCTTCAGTTAGTGTCATGCAACATGTTGCCTTTGAACTTACTCAATTTTCCTGTTGATGTGTGGTGCTTTTGGTGCTAATTTCCAGGATATATATGTTACAATATGTGAATTTTTGGTACATCCACATCCATGGTTACGCAACATTTCAAGCCGCCTTGTGGCTTCTTACTTTGCTGCCACAACGAAGGTCAGAAGAGAGAATAATGAGAACTCAATTGTAACGTTTAGGCTGATGAGACCAAGTAAACTTTTTATGGTAGCCGTTTCTCACTGTTACCAATTGAAAGCATACGCTATCGATGAGGCTTCAACCAATCTTATTGTGGAAAATCTTGTTTTTGCAATTTGTGCTATCCATACATTGATGGGAAGAGCAGGACATGTACATCCCCACAAGTTCTGGTCTGCCCTTGAGCAGCAAGATCAGTATCAATTTCTTAAAGCTTTTCAGTTGCTTGATTCAGGAAAGGCAAAAGGATTGTTTCAATATATTATCTCTGATGTACATGAACACAATGACAGAGAACAGTCTGAGAATCTTCAATATTTCTTTGTCTCTAATTTGCTTAAAAGTATGGGAAAGATTGCCCTTCAAAGGGAGGCTATACAGGTTGGTTGGCTAATCTAGGGATTTTTTGTATAAATGCACTAAGCTTTTTTTCAGACTGTTCGAAGTTTCTTAGATTTTTATCCTCACTTTTTTTATGCTTTGATTTCGATGTTTAATTGTTTTTGCCAACTGTTGCTATTTGTAGATGAAGATCGTCTTCGATTGTATTAGGAAAATTTCAGCACAAATCAATCAGGAAGACTGTCGTCAATATGCAATTGACATGCTTCTACCCTTGTATAAAGTTTGTGAAGGATTTTCAGGGAAACTTATTTCTGGTTAGTTTACTCTCTGCTGCTTCTGAGTTAATCTGTTTGCAAACATAAAGCATTCATTTTAGTTGGTTAACTGTTGTTGTTTGGCGCTTCTGGTTAACTGAATTACAAGAAGGAATTTCAATGAGGATAGACTATTAAAATGTTTTCTAGCATTTGATAAGCTATTGTGTTGATTTCAGTGGTACAATTCACTTAATTGTAGAATATGCTTAACTTTTCCAATGCTCTTTTCTATTTTTTGTTCATATGCAGGCTTTTTGAGAACCTACAAAATGTGTAGGATAACCAATTGAAGTTTTAGTAAATCTCAACTTTTCTGATATGACTTTCAAATTCTTAAAAACTCTTGATACTTTAAAAGCTGTGGAGTTCAAGTTAATTGCTGAGTAAGGGTATTATCTCAGAGAAGGGTCAATCATAAGAATAGCTAGCAAGTTGTGAGTGAAGAAAAAGAATTATTAACATATAAGCGAGCTTAAGTTCTTGCTTTAGTTCTCTCCCCTCGCGAACTACTGAAAGCCTCCAGGGTCCTATATCTAAACTTGTTTACTTTTAATGTTGTTCTTGATTTCATTTTGGAATGTGTATCATTATGGATTGACATTTGAGGCATCGTTGTTTTTCTAAAGACCATAATTTATACGAAGCTGCCTTTATCAACTTGTTTTATGATCATTTCAACTTAACTGGTTTAAATTGAGTGTTCCCTTCCGGTCGGTAATCTTTACTCGTAATAGCAGATGGTAATATCAATTTGTTTGTTGTATTCTCATAAGAGGTGATGTAGTTTTGTTCCTTTTTCTTTGCGCATCCTGACTAGAAAGTCTGATCTTTCTTTCAGATGAGTTGAAACAGTTAGCACAAGAAGTATGTGAAAGTATACGTAAAACTCTGGGAATCCAAGAATTTGTGCAGGTTTATAGTGAGATAAGGAAAAGTCTCAAGAGGAAGAGAGATAAGAGAAGGCAGGAGGAAAAGGTCATGGCTGTGGTTAACCCCACGAGGAATGCAAAGAGAAAGCTGCGGATTGCCGCCAAGCACCGTGCTCACAAGAAAAGGAAGATAATGTCAATGAAACTGGGAAGATGGATGCATTAAGAACTTAAAAGTTTGAACTTTCCCTGATGTTTTCAGTTCCTTGGTGTATAATTCGTGTGTTCTTCTGCAAAATATATGGCAAGTTCACTAATGTGCTTGGAGCAGAATCAGTCCAAAGTTCTGCAGCTAAACACACGTATTGTTTTGATCAAGTGTAGTGTTATAGAGGGAGGTTGATACTTGGTTTTGGTGGGAATTAACTAGCCTGGAAAAATTTTGCAGTGATTTTAGTTGTATAGTTAGTCCAGGCTTCTTCTGTAAAATATTTATTGGAACATACTAAACATTGAAAGTAAGAAAGTCTCCTTTGCCTTAAAAGGTTCTTTATTTAATACCAAAGAAAAGCTTGTTATTAGATTTTTGTGCCAACAATTTATCCATAAAATTGTGGAGAACAAATCATATTGTTGTAATGCTTTATAACCATATCATAGTTAAGACTAGTCATTAAAAAATTCAATTAGTTTGGTAGGTAAAAATCTTGCACCATTGACTCTTTAGTTCGCTTTTAATTTTCTGGTTTCATTTTTATTTTAATAATTTTTGTTAAAAATTGATTTGTTTATTAGCTGATTGGTCAGTTTTACAAATTAGTCTATTTATAAATAAAAATAAATTAATTAATTTCATTTAAATGTCTCTTTTTTTAATTAAACTTAAAAAAAATTTATGAATAAAAATAGTTTCCTTTAACTATATATTAAAAATTTTTAATTTTATTCAATGTTTACCTAGTTTTATGCTAATATTGATTGGACCTTTTAATTTTTAAACTTCTTGACTTATAAATTTATAAAGAGACCGTTTTTGAACTTGTAATCTTAAGGACTCAAAAGAACAAGACTCTAATTCAATTTTGTACTTGATCTCTAATAAAATGATAATTAATCACAACATACATTACACATGAATGAAATATAGAATTATAACATAGATCATTTGCTCCAACATTATTACAATAGATAACTATAGCAGGAGGAATACTTCCTCCCCACTTTAGAAATCCATTTGCTTTTGTAGACACTTCTACTCTAATTGACTTATGATATCAACGTCTTCATTATCCATGTCACTCCATCCTTTGTAGATGGTCTTCATATTTAACAATAAAATCAGTTATGTATTATGTTTTCAAGAAAAAAGTGTTCACTTACTATTTTCATTATCTACTTGCACTTCCACTATTCCTTTTTAACTTATTCATTGTAATATTTGGGGACTTTTCCCATCTCTTTTTTTTCTTCTAGTTTTTGTTATTTTATTATTATTTTTGGATCATTTTAGTAGATTTACTTGGTTTTTCCCATTAACACAAAAATCTCAAGCTCTCCTTTGGTTCCAAACTTTCAAAACAATCACTAAAAACCTATTATCTAGTACTAGAGAAACAATGGTGGCTAAAGGGAAGCAGGATGGCATCAGCCAAGAACTCAAAACGATATGAATGATTTAATTGATGCATATGAGTACGAGTTTCTATAAGAGTTATAGTGGTCGTTTTTTGTTCATTTTGATATCCTTTAAAGGATTGTATATAAGTTGTTAAAACTTTCGTCTTTTTAATACCATTTTTAAATTTTCAAAAAAAAAAACTCCTCAACAAAATGGCCTTCTTAAATGTTAAATACGCCACATTATCAAAATTGTCCTCATATTTTTACTTTATGCTTCTCTTCGCAAATTCTTTTGGCTTGAAGCATTCTTTGTTGCCGTCTATCTCATCAATCTTTTACCTAGCCTATCTTCAACATAAATCTCTACATGAATGTTTTTCCATAACAAATTGAACCTTACCTTTCTTCTTGTCTTTAGTTGTGCATGTTTTCCCTTTTTAGCCGATACTCGTCTTAGACAAACTTTCATCCAAATTTATTCCTTATGTCTTTCTTGACTATTCTTCTTAATATAAAGGTTATCACTGTTATGATCCAACTACTTTTGAAATTTACATTTCTTGACATGTTTGATTTCTTGAAAATGTTTTTCCATTTGCCAGTCCTCCCACCACTTCTGCTTCTTTTTCTCCACCCTCGCATGTTTCTTTATCTCTACCCTTCTCTCCACCATCTCCACCTCCCTTAGTTTCAACCTTTTCACCCTTATCCCAATAACCACCATCCTTTCCAACTGTCCATCCCATGACCACACGTACTTATGATAACACTCATACTCCTTGTAATTTTCCTAGCTACATTACTTACTCCATATTTACACAAAACCCTCACAATCCTGATATCATATCCTTCACTCATGCCAACAAATTTCTCCATTGGCCCTAACCAATGTTTGATGAGTTCAATATTTTTCATTGCAATCAGACCTGGATTCTTGTTTCCTCTCCTCCCAACACCAACATTGTTGGCTGTAAATGAGTCTTTTGTACAAAATGCCATCCTACTGGTACTATTGACCGTTATAAAGCACTTCTTATTGCGAAAGGGTATCATCAAACTCCCAATGTTGATTACACTGCTACATTTAGTCCAGTTGTTAAACCCACCACTATTTGTATCATTCTCTCCTCAACTATTTTCAATAATTGGGTCATTCGTCAACTTAATGCCAATAATATCTTTCTTTATGACCTTCTCTAGAACTAGTTTATATGTCTCAATCCCTTGGTTTCACAGACTTGCACTATCCAAATTATGTCTGTAAGCTTCATAAAATCTTATAAGGTCTCAAACAAGTTGTTCAAGCCTGGTTTCATGATTTGAGTCAAAAACTTCTTACTCTCAATTTTCTCTCCTCCAAATTTGATACTTTTCTTTTTATTCACAAAACCTCATCCTACATCACCTTCCTTTTAATTTATGAAGATGATATTTTGGTCTGTGGATCGTCCCTTTCCTTCATTCACTCCCTCATTCATAATCTCTACTCCTCTTTCTCCATCAAAGACTTATGACCCATACTTCATATTCTTAAATTGAAGTCCAGCCTACTTCCCATGATCTTCTATTTACTCAAACCTAGTATATCAAAGATCTTCTCTGCATAGCTCTTGGCAAGCCCAAACCTACACCCACACCTATCACTTCCATTCTCCAACTTTCCAAAAATCATAGCATGCCACTTTCTGATCTCACTGAGTACTAAAGTACTGTAGATGCTCCCAATATCTTTACCTCACTTGCCCTAATATCTAATTTGCTATCAACAGTCTGTTAATTTTTACAATGTCGTATTGATGTCCACTAGATTTTGGTTAAACAGATTATGCGATATCTTGGTTTTGCAGCCTCTTATAGCATTCACTTTACCAACTCAACTACTCTTTCTTTGCAGGCTTATTATGATGCTGACTGGACCGAGTATTTTAATGCTTATCGTTCTACTTCCGAATATTTTATCTTTCTTAGTCCTAATCTAATCTCTTGGAATGTTAAGAAATAACCTAATGTTGTAAGATCTAACACTGAAGCTGAGTATAGAAACATTGCTCTTCCCTCCGTTGAACTTTGTTGGATATCTTCTTTTTTTGGCGAACTTGGCTTGTCTCACCTTACACTAACTCTTTGGTATGATAATCTTAAAGCTACCTTTCTTCCTTCGGATTTAGTCTCTCATGCTTGCACCAAACATATTAAAATTGATATTTATTTTGTTTGAGATCTAGTTGCTCATAAGGCCTTTCACATCCGATATATTTCATCTCGGGATCAAATTGCTAATGTCATGACTAAGGCTTTGTCGGACCCCGGTCCCGGAGCCCGACTGTCCCGGGAGGTGAGCCCTGCTGAGGCCCATTCCCGAGACACTTGAACTTGCTGAGACTCTATACTTGACACTCTTTGATGACTCACTTTTGTGGTGAGCATACTCTGATTAAGACTTAGACCTTGACTGCTCTTGATAAACCCAAGAAAAATATCACTTTCCCAACTAAAAGTCATGCTAAACTGCCAGACACCTCGAGGTATTCAACAGACACCTCGAGGTATGCAGACAGATACCTCGAGGTATTCAACAGACACCTCGAGGTATGCAGACAGATACCTCGAGGTATCTAACAGACACCTCGAGTTATGCTCACAGATACTGATAACTCGAGGTACACAGACAGATAACTCGAGGTATGACAGATAACTCGAGGTACACAGACTGACAACTCGAGTTATCTAAGAGCGGAGAGTTTCCGAAACTGAAATAAGTCGAGGTATGCTTTAAACAACTCGACTTATGCCTCACAAGTCGACTTATGGACAC